>CATOUR010000695.1:0-52567 GCA_951848785.1 Callosobruchus maculatus | reverse complement strand
GCCCATTGGTTGGCCCCTCCATTTCCACAGTTGGTTAGCCAACGTGAAACTTCTTTGTCAAGGTACTGTACGTTAAACTATACTTTATTTACTAATCTCCACTCGACAATTGTTTTGAAATCTACGTTGATCTGTGATAGATGTTGCTGTCGCCGACGTATCGTCTCCGAGGATGATAGTAGGCAGTTTTCGTTACTTACAAAATGATGTTCCGTTTAACGCTATTTGACAACTTTGACATTTGCATTTCGTTTTACGTATATCGTAACCACTAAATGCCGGTATTGTACGGACGATAGCCGTAGCGATTAACGAAGCGACATGCATGCGCAGCACGAATAAAAATTAGATCATATTATTAATTATTTTTGAAAGGGCGGTCATTGATCGTCCAAAGAATGGATCTAGGTCAGCTAACCTGTTGGGGTAGCTCAATATCAGAAACTTTATGTTGGCTGTCTGTACTAAGCTCATCTGAAATTCTGTGTGCTTGTACCAATCCAAAATATGCCGAAAACGGCTTTCGAAAAGTCGAAGCGGAAATTCACTTTACACTCCTGTTCCGAGAGCATATCTAAGTTGAATCTCCCGTAAAGGTCGGCTCTGTATTCGATGTTTTTGTTGTCAAATACTTCCAACAAGGTCGCATCTTTAAAATCTGAGTCATCACTGGAATCCAATAAAATCAACTCGTCCATCATTTTAGGGCAAACCACAGCGAACACTATTGAATTATGATTTTCCTTCAAACAACAACCTTTACAATACTCGTCTGCTATTTTGACGTTACGGCGTCAAAGTTGTAGCTCAAAATAAGGTTAGGGGCCATCTTACAGTGATGTCTTGCTCCGAAAACTATTTATTTATCTGTCAAACAACGGTTCTGACAACGTGCTTGTTAACCGGAGCGGTAAGATTAATTAGGAACAACGAAAACTACCTAGTGGCTTGCCTGGTTCCATGCACGATATTAACGTACTGTCGACTGTGAATCTGTAGATTGGATTGGATGTTATTCCCAGCAATTCGATAGAACAGATCCCTGCGGAACACCGGCGTTTATTGAAAATACGTCTGATGAATAGCCTTTGACTACAACAAACAGGTCGGTCGTTCAAAAAGCTAGTAAGCCACTGGCGCAGGACAGATGGTAGTCCATAAGTAGCAAGCTTGACCAGAAGTCCCTTATGCCACATTCTGTCGAAGGCTTTCAATATGTTAGGTGCAAAAATACCGGATTTGCCATGATATTCAATTGTTCTGTTTCACAAGTGTGTGAAGTAGGCCAGGAGGTCACGCATAGACCTAGGTGTTACGGAAGCCATACTGGCGATCAGTTAACATGTTATTATTTTCCAGATGTATGCTAGTGACAGTCTCCTTAACCTTAGAATTGATGTAGAGAAGAGTCACAGGTCTCTAGTTGATGGAATCGATTTTTTGCCTTTCTTAGGAATGGGTTGTGCGCAGACAATTTTCCATGCAGCGGGACACACGCCTTGCTAATGCGATAGTTTGAAGATTTAGCAAAGAATAGGTGCAAGCTCAGCGGCACAGGGTTTAAGGGACAATGGCTGGAATCTAGTCAGGACCAGTAGCTTTCTTCGTGTTTAGTTTTTTGGAGGATGCTTTTTACATCTCGATGTTGAAATTTGACCTCCTTGACGAGTTCACGTTTATGGTGGTGGTCGGAGTCGATGTGCTGTTAGCTGAGCAGTATACCAGCTGCAACAAATTGACACGAACGAGAAGAAAATCTGCTTCACTGATGTATGCATGTTTTATCTAACTGGATTTGCTGATAAAAGTAACTGCAGCTATTGGAGCAACGAAAATCCTCATGCTTTTGTATAAAGGCATACTCTGGACCCCTAAAGAATTAGGGTATGAGCATTCGTTTTAGGAAAGAAAGTGATTGGGCCATTGTTTATAAATGGAAATTCGAATAGAGACATTTATTTGGATATGTTGGAAAGTACCATCAATCCGCTTATCATTGGTACCTTTTGAAAACCAAATCGAAGAGGATGGAATCCCTATACCTGATGAAGAGGTAGTCTAATTCCAGCAATACATCGCTCCTCCTCACTATACTCTTCCTGTCCGGCAATGGCTAGAGGACGCGTTTCCAGATAAATGAATAGGGCAAATATGATTTGAGGCGATTAGACTTTCTATATGGGGCGATTTAGAATCTGTTGCATTTACACCTTCAAGCTGAAAGTTTGGATAACCTTCGTCAATGCATCATCGAAAGCTATATCCAACAACATGTTTTTGCTACTGTTCGCCAAGAACCTGAACAGCACCTATATCATAGTTTGGCCAATAAAGGGCAACATTTTGAACACCCGGCGCAATAAAAAGTGATATTTTCGTGTGTTTTCTTTCTGTTTGAACAAATTAAGACACATGAAGATTTTTTCATTTTTCTCAAAAAGGAATCGACCGATTCTAAAAAATCAAACGTCAAAATAAGGGACTTCGTCATATCTTTAAAACGTGACATTACTCGGTACCCCTTGTCATTTAAACTTTTTAAGAGGATGGCACTAGGTGGCAGAGGATAGAGGACAGAGGGTGATGTAGTTTTTGGTTCGAAAGCTGTCCCCCTTGACAAGTCTTTTGACGTGTCTCAGCGCTTTTTTTTCTAATCACTGGTTTTAGATAAATCATTAGAATGAACAACCCCGTGTATAATACTGGCATTGATCTGTTATTGTAACAGATATTCATTTTAAAAAAACACTGTATAAATTCTCAAGGGACTTATCGAGTAGCCCAGTATATTATCGAACCGATGGCCACACCGTTCCCTCATAGAAAAAGACGAACCTTGTGATACACAGTGTATAGGAAACCGGCACAGGTCGATCACTGTTTGCACAAACAACTTGAACCACTATCCGCACCAGAAATTCGAAATCATCAAAACACTGACAGAACGGGCAAGAATTGTGTGTGAACCTACCGAACTCAGTGCCGAGCTCGAACATCTAAAAAATGTTTAAAGGCAAACGGCTACTGACACTTTGCTATGAGCCCCGGACTTTGAAACTAGAATAAGGAGTGGTGCAGAAAGGCCTGCTTGAAGGTCTATGGTGGTGGTTACGTTCACCAGAAAGCGTCTCTCCCTCTTTCATTCATTATTTTTGCATAAACAGAATGGAAAGAGGAATCCTTGACTGGAAGCAGAATTGCCAGTTGCATTGCAATATATAGAATAGCTAATTTCATATGCCTACACATACGGTTAAAATGCATAATTCCCCAAATTCCGTTTAATCTGGAACAAAGCAATTATTTCTGTGAGAGAGTATATTCTTTCCAGCGATAACCCGTGGAACTCCCAGAGCAACTCTCGGTGTGAATTAATGCAAATGACACTAGGAAGTTGGAGTTTAGTAGTTTTTTTGCGAGCCAGCCATTGTTTTCATTGTACGGTCCACTTTCGAATGAATTAGCCATTACATTTGAATGGAGTGCCGGTAACTTTTTTGCGACAGTTTCGTTGACTGGCTCTGTACGGTATGCTGTATCCTTGCACTACATGGAAGTTCAGAATTAAATTGGATTGCCTCTTGCGCGTTTGCTACAAATTGTTTTTTTTTTTCGACCGAATGAGATGTACTCCGATTGTTCTATATTGCAGGGTACTCGTGCAAGAAAGAAAATATAAAAATCACGAACAACATAGTCTGTCACTTCGGTAGTCATAAAATCCCCATCCAATTAAGCTATGGTTGGAGGTAAACATGTATATCAGTACTACTAAACTGGTTTAATGCATGGGTATGGGCCGAGCAACAATTTTTTTCAAGTTTGTTTGCAACTATTAACAACAGCAACATTAGCCGAGTGAATATTTATGGCAACTGTGGATACTCTTGGAATATCTTTAAGATCTTTAATGCAGTAGTTTCCCATTTGCTTTCTGCATCCTCATGCCGTTGACCAGATGGTATCTACTGGTTCATCCGCCTTTAGGGGCAATTTCTCACCCCAAGGACAAGAAGGTGTCCTGGCTCTTCTCAACTCGTCCACCCGAAGCTGTTGGTTGAGAAGAGGTTACTGCTTGTACCGACAGTAGTTCGGTGTTCCTTTTAGTCGCCTTTTACGACACGCATGAATATACCATGGGACATTATTCTAACCCGCCCCCCATACGGGTTCATCACAGGGTAAGGAGGATTTAAATAGAAATAACTTGTTAAAGTGGTGTAATATATTAAAACTAAAAAAAAAAAATGTAAAATGGTGCTGCGCTCGGCTGAGGTGCCCCTGTCATCATCATAGTTACAATGTCTTAAAAGACATGTGAACCCGTAAAAATGCATTAAGTCGGAGCTAGAGTATTGCCGACGCGAATATTATCAATAGTTTTGAGAACTGTAGCTCGCCATTGTTCGCGATTTACCGTCAATTCAGTGGCGCCCTTGATACTCATATCTAGCAACTGTTTCGTCGTATCCATCCAGCGTGTAGGAGAACGGCACGGCGCTCGCGCACTCGGGGATGGCCCTGAACTACAAGTTTCTCTACATTGTCGCTTCTGTGAATATGTCCGAAGAATGTAAGCATTTTCGTCAACACAATCGACGGTAGTCTCTTTGGATTGCCGAGCTCATCCAGTTTGGAAACGTTAGTTCGATGGGCGGTTTAAGCAGTAGCGTGCCAAGGTCTTCGGGGCCCCCCGAAGCTTTTTTTCACGGGCCCCTCTATATAAAAAAAAAAATAATATTTCTAATGGGGGTACAGATCGAAGAAATTTGGTGTGACCTCAACTTTATATTTTTTATTTTTTTTCTTTCGAGATTTGAAGAATAACACCTTAGGTACAATATAATTATACATCGATTAACTACATCAACGTAACACACTCCATCTATATATCATATGGCCACTAGGAGCTTTAGGTTTAGAAAACTACAAACTTTGAGACATAACTTAATTTAATAAACATTACTAATACACAACACAAAACTATAAAAAAAATTAAAAATAAACAAACAAAACATTAATAACATACAAAAATGTAACAAAATAAACAAATAAAAACACCTTAACTCAAAAATCAATCAATCAATCAAAAATAAACAAACAAAATATTAATAACATACAAAAATGTAACAAAAATAAACAATAAAATATTTATTACAAAAATTTAACAAAAATAAACGAATAAACCACCGAGTAAAACACCTTAACTCTAAAAAAAATATATTATTCTGATTTGTCTTACATTTCATGTAAAGAAAAAAAACTATTTTTTTGTATGTAATGCAACAAATCTATCAACTACCTGATCTAAATCTATGCCTGCTGCCCGTTCATTTTCCATAGAAATTAACGCCGCGATTCACCCATTGTTGACCTTGCAAAATTTTTTATTAGTTTTAGTTTAGAAAATGGACGTTCTGCTTGAGCCGATGTAACAGGCAGTACTAGAAATAACTGAAATGCTGTGCAAATCTCAGGTACACGACTAACCAACAATTGATTTTTTTCGAAAATAAAGTCAGAAAATTCCCTAATACTGTTAAGATTTTTCAGGCTAACATACAGAAGATTTTTTATCTGGATTAGTTCCGACGCAAGATTTTGTGTGAGATCGTCTGGATATTTTTCAACCAGTTCTTTTACTTTATGAATAATTTCCACTTCTTGCACTTCAATAAGTGTTTTGGGATTTAAAATATCAAATTTTGAATAGATATTTGTGAATGCCTCACATCTACTTTTTAGTTGTACTAAAGTAGTATCTAGGCATGTGTTGAATGCCAAAATTCTTAAACGATTTCTATTGCATTCAATTGGTTCATCAACCGCCATTTCATCAAAAAAACTTTTTGGTAGTACGAATTCTTCCTGTCTGTATATTGTGGCTCAATACCCCATTCTTTTGCTACTGTTATTAAGTTTCAAAGATATTTTCAAAATTATTTCTTAAATTCCCTAATTGATCTGAAACATATGCAATTAAATCTATGGCTTGTCCAATATCTATATCACTTTTTTGCAAACATTTGGAAAGTAAATTGACATTTTCAAATATTCTTCCTTGAAATGTTAACACAAAGATAAATTAAAAATTATCTATTTTATTTTGTAAGACCTTTGACTCATCCCCATCAGATTTTTTTCTTTGCTATTATAGCTATATTTGACAAACATTTAACAACGACTAAATAGTTGTTTTTTAATGAAATTTCTGATTCGACCCTGGCTGATCATCTGGTGGGACATAGTTTTCTTAAAGTGGATCCCACAGTTTTACTGTTTTTTATTTCAATGTTTAAGGCTTGCCAACGAGGCAGAGTTTCTCTGCCTCTTGCCTACACATGTTTCACATGTTTTGTTAACATGAAATCCTGATGCTCTCTATTTCCGTCAATCGACCTATGGCGCACTGATGATCGCAAATAAGCGTGAAACAATTGTCTGCGTACTGGTGGATTGACGGAGGTATAGAGCAACCCTCGTATATCGGCTTTAATACGCTGTGCCTCTGGTGGCAAAAGCGAACGAGCCTTGTCGTTCCACCAAAGAGTTTACTGCTGTTAGTAGCGTTTCTCTTTGGTTGCCGTTAGCTTCGGGTACCAGATGGCGCACCAGCAGAACTCTCCCGTCTCTTGCCTACAATTACCTAACATATTTAAAATCTACAAAATTTACTAGTGTGACTATCGTAAATTGAAAATTTTGGAATGAGGAAGGGCCGGAAGGGAACCGAGAGGCTCGCTCAGGTAGCGATCGTTTATGCCCTAAGGGGTACACTTTGCTAAGGGGGACGATTTATACCTGAGGGGGATAAACCTATTGGATGAGCAAACTATGGAATTTAAAAAAAATCCTAAAATTTCTTAAAATAGACAAGTATGCCCCGCGCGGGCTATAAGATGTTTTTATGCCGGCGCGGGCATAGCATAAAGTACGCTATTGTATAGTTGAAAATTAATCAATAAAGTCGCAATAATAAACTAGTATGAGATAAGAAAAAAATATACATAATCATTTAAATTACATATAGGCGTACTTACCACTTCACATTTGCAGCTCCATCATACCCCTGGCCTCTACATTTCATGTTTCTCTAAAAAACTTTAAAAGTTCTTGTTCGAAATCTTTGCCTGATTGACTTTTCATTTCGCTAAATCCTAAAAAAGATTCATGAACATTCATTTTATTATCTTTTATATTAACGTATCTATAATCACACTAAGCTGGTCTTTTCTACTGATGTCCTGAGTAGTGTCAACGATAAGGGCAAAAAATGGACTCAATTTAATGTCTTTGAAAATGGGCTATAATATAGAGTCAGAAATCAGAGCAATAAATTATTTTGGGTTCTATTACTTAAGTAATGTCTTTGACCCTTCTCTATTTTATTTATGTGTAATTCAAGCACTGGATCATATCTTCCCAAGAGTTTTAACTATATTTAAAAAAACTCCTTCTGAGGAATCAGCCTGTAGCTTATCTTCGTCTGTAGACAAAATATCTCTATGTCCTCGAAAAGGTAAATTACAAATTGCAAGAGTCCTTGTCACATCAATAACATCAATAACCCTTTTACTTCCCACACCAATAGGTGAGGGGGAGTATTGTAATCGCGAAAATTTTCGATTTTGAGATAACACGCTTTTTGGAGGTTTTATGATGTCTACATAACGAAAATCCACGTCACTCATTTCCGTCGGTCTGTCTGTCTGTCTGTCTGTCGGTCTGTCGGTCTGTCGGTCTGTCGGTCTGTCGGTCTGTCGGTCTGTCGGTCTGTCGGTCTGTCGGTCTGTCGGTCTGTCGGTCTGTCGGTCTGTCGGTCTGTCGGTCTGTCGGTCTGTCTGTCTGTCTGTCGGTCTGCCGGTCTGTCGGTCTGTCGGTCTGTCGGTCTGTCGGTCTGTCGGTCTGTCGGTCTGTCGGTCTGTCTGTCTGTCTGTCGGTCTGTGCGCGTTTTTCTAGCCTCGTAATCTCAGTAACCATTGCATGGATTGTGATGAAATTTGGGCAGCGATATGCTGTGGGGTCATAGTAGGTAATGTTCTTATAATTTTGAAAATCGGTGTATGGGCGGCGGACTACTTAACAAAAAACAAAAAAAATCAAATATTCCTCAAACTTCGTTTTTAGGCATTTTAGGGATTCCTGATCATTTTCTACTTTTCTTTGGTAGGGGTGGGGGGGTTGTAAAGCTGAAAAATTTGTTGCTTTCATAATAGACTGTCTACTGACCTGTGAAGGAAGACCTAGCAACATAAATAACTTTTTTAGGTCCATCCGAACATTGCCCCTGCCTATTACAGAAACCAAAGGAATTTTTTTGTGGTGTAAACATACGGGTATTGCTTTAGATCGTTCCATATTATGTAACGAAGAAACTGTTGAATTGATTTTAATGAAATTTTGACACAGTATTACTGCCGTGTCGAGGATGGAAAATGCGTATGGTTTTTATAAATCGTGCCAGTGGCGGCGGAGAAATAATAAAAAAAACTAAAAATATAAAAACAACTCAAACTTCGTTTTTAAGTTTTAGAGGTTCCTGATAATTTTCTGAGTTTTTTTGGGTGCAAGTGAAATTGGGGTGGTTCGAAGGTGGGGGGTTGAAAAAACTGAAAAATTTCCTGTATTCATAATAGGCTGTCCACTGACCTGTAAAGGAAGACCTAGCGACATAAATCACCTTTTTAGGTTCATCTGAACATTGCCTTGCCTATTACCAAAACTAAGGGACTTAGAATTTTCTGTATACTTACGAGTATTTATTGCTTTAGATCGTTTTGTATTTTGTAACGTGGAAACTATTGAATTGATTCTAATGGAATTTAGACACATTATTATTACTGTGCTGAGGATGGAAAACGCGTATGCTTGTTTAGAAATCGTGTCAGTGGCAGCGTAGAAATGATCAAAAAAACTAAAAATATGAAAACAGCTCAAACTTCGTTTTTTAAGTGTTTTAGAGGTTCCTGATCATTTTCTGAGTTTTTTTGGGTGGGGGTGAAATTTGGGTGATTGGGGGGTGGGGGGTTGATAAACTGAAAAATTTGCTGTATTCATAATAGACTGTCCACTAACCTGTGAAGGAAGACCTAGCGACATAAGTCACCTTTTTAGATCCATCTGAACATTACCTTGCCTATTACAGAAACCAAAGGACTTAGAATTTTTTCTGGTGTAAACATACGAGTATTGCTTTAGATCGTTCTTTGTTATGTAACGAAGAAGCTGCTAAATTGATTTTAATGAAATTTTGACACAGTATTACTACCGTCGCGAGGACGGAAAAGGCGTATGGTTTTTATAAATAGTGCCAGTGGTGGCGCAGAAATAATAAAAAAACTAAAAATATAGAAATAGCTCAAACACCGTTTTTAAGTGTTTTAGAGGTTCCTGATCAATTTCTGAGTTTTCTTGGGTGGGGGTGAAATTGAGGTGGTTGGGGGTGAGGGGTTGAAAAACTGACAAAATTAGCTGTATTAATAATAGGCTGTCCACTGACCTGTGAAGGAAGACCTAGCGACATAAATCATCTTCTTTTAGGTCCATCCGAACATTGCCTAGCTTATTATAGGAACCAAGGAATTTAGAATTTGTGATGTATACATACGGGATCGTTCTGTATTGCGTAACGCGAAAATTATTAATTGATTGTAATGAAACTTTGACACAGAATTTACTACAGGGGCGAGAATGGAAAACGCGTCTGTTTTTTGAAAAGTCGTGTCTGTGTCAGCAATAATAAAAAAACTAAAAAATATAAAAACAGCTCAAACTTCGCTTTTAAATGGTGTGGAGGCTCTTGATCGTTTCGCATCGTCCAGTTGAAGCATGCAGAAAAAAACCGTGGCGTCCTAGTTCCTAAGGAGGGAGACGGAAGAAACTACTTACGAGAGTTTTGTGTTGGATGCTTTTTGTGGACGGGGAACGATGGTTTGGTTGCAAGGGAATTTTAGACTATAGCTACATGCAATGGGAAAATAATAAAATGCTATCATCACATTGTGTGGGAAGTACTGAGTCAATCAACTTGACTCCTTTTTTTAGTACTTCTCTTAACCTGTTTATATCCTTTTGTAAATATAAATCCATTGTTTTATTGGCTTTCCATGTCGAGTCCAACAAACATGCTTCTAAATGGATTGCAGAGTTTTCATGTTTTGAAATCTTTTTTGAGAGGCCTTGCCAATCATTTAGCTTTCCTGTTGTCCAAGAGGGATTAAACGAAGGGTTATGTCTATCAGCAAACAGCCAACATGGGTGACAATAAGCTCCATCCAGTATTTGTGAGTATGATATCCAGAACCTTAAATAAAATTATAGTTTAAATTTATCTGCTAATTCTGGACACAAATATCCGATGGCGCACAAATAAACCCAAAGTAGGTTGAAAATGGTTTAAAAATGTACAAATAAATTTTATTAAAACTGTTACAATAGCATATATTTTTTTTTATCAGAAAGTCGGCTGGGATGTTTTTAGCAACAAAAGCTGGTCTAAGATTTTGACTATTAATAAAATCGCCTTAAACTCAAGTTAGCAATATTGCAAACTATCAAATTGGCAGACAGCATTCGTTTTTTCCTTAAAAAGACGTCTTATCTTAATATTCATAATTAAACTATTTTAGTAAAAATATTCTCTTTTCCTCCACCCCTGAGCGGTCTTTGTCAACTCCCATAAAGTGGTACCCACTAGACCTCAGATAGAACCTATCCCCCGAGTTACGTTAAAGTCGAATAAACAGAGTTATCGCGGTTTGTTGCAGACAGCGAGAGCGACAGACCGACAACGACAACAGAACGAAAACAAAACAAAAGTAGTTCAAAAAAGTCTAAAAGGTAAAAAAATATATATATAAAACAAAAATCGGATACGAGACCTATTTTTAGCTCCCACAGTATTAGTATAGGTAAGCTTTTGTGATCGGTTCGAAATCGAAAAAAAGGTTCTCCGATTCCCTGTTTAGTAAAGTAGGTATATTTTAAACCTCATTCCACGGAACCAGATAGTAGAAATAAACAGAAAGGCGGAGCGCAAAAATCCAGGATCGTAATGTAAAAATATAAATCGCAACAGACGCTACGATTGTTGTCAGGTTGTCATATGAGTTAATAAATTGCTCGCACTTTGTATTTGGTTTTCAGTATATTATTACAACTTCTCACTTTAGATGAATTTATGTTGCCATAAATTATTTCAAACTGATACACGTGATTACATTGTGAATCTATCTAATATCCAATATTTTGTAAAACAACCTGAATATGTTCTAAGGAAAATCAGTGAATAACTTTTGTGTTGGCAACGACGCATTTCTAACATGATGCAGACTTGCAGACACAGCGTGTGTCTGCGGAGTGGTTATCAAATACTACGACGTACGTCGTGTTTTCTTTCTCGTCTTGACCAATCATATCGAGTTCCGGATTATATTTACATATTACGTTTACTTGATCACTTGCTTCAGATCTCCAGAATTTCAGAACCAGCTCGCGTCACTTGTGTTTATATTTAAAGTTTTGGTGCCGCATTCTCTTGTTTTTTTTATTATTTATAAAGCGTTTGGTGAATTATTTTTAATAAGTGGGTGATTTACTTTAAAACAATGTCAAGTTCAACGGATTCCGCAGACCGAAAGTTTTCGAAAAGGTAGACGATTTTGATAAGCATGCCATAAGGCGGAAAGTCACGAGTCTTTCTTTCGAAATTCAATTACACCAGCGATAGTGATGTAGACGAATTATCAAGCAATCGTGATTCTGAGTAAGGTAGGTGATTTTGTACATATTTATATTTGTTTATCTCGAACAGAAATTAGAATTAAATTTCGTTATTTTATATATTCAGATACGGTCCTGCCCTGTGGGCGGAGCATATCCTTTTCTCCCCAATAAAATTCGACTCAATGGTCAAAGTTTATTTACTTTCACTATCAGGTTTCGTGGAATGGACTATAGTACTGTGAAAGCTAAAAACAAAAAAGACACGTAGCATTTTACCTACCTCTCTAACTCCTGTCCGGTTGTAGTTTTTTTTTCTATAATAAGCTGTACTGAATGACCTGTGTAAATTATCTTTCGGCAAAGGTCCTAAAGGTCGATGGGGGCCGATTTCTACCAGTTCTTTTTTGGTATTCTCATCCATTTGAGTACTTAAAAAACAAAGCTATATCACTAGAAATTACTGATGCTTGTTCTGAATCAGACTCTGATTCTTCTGCTGCTGATGAGTAATTTGTTTCAGTTATGTTGTCCTTACATTCCTTGCCCAGTTGATTATTTTCTGCGGAAATTTCCGATTCTATAGTACTTGATGACGTACATGGTTGAACTTCAGAAAATATTTTTTTTTTAGAAAAAAAAACTATCAATTTTGACTAGTTTTTTTTCTGTTCTTCCTTTATTTCATTTAGTTTCCTTTTCTGTGATCCACTTAAATATTTTCGTAAACCACTCATAATAATAAGTAATACAGTAACCTAGTAATCTCAATTTCGTGAGCGCCAAGGCATCGGCTAATAGATTGTCTGGGGTTCCCGAAAATAACTTGTCGACACTAACAAATTCGAATAAGTTAGAAGAAGAAGAAAACACCCCAAAGTAAAGATTCAGCGGCAGCTTGATGACGGTACCAGTATCTATTTATAGCAAACTGACCGCTGATAGACCCATACAACCTTTGTTTCTACACCCTATTCAGATAGCAGGTACAGAAATCTAAAAATAATGGCAGGGCATGATGAATAGTGGAATAATATAAAATAGCAACCTTGTTTCGGTTGATCGTTTCGGGTTTATCGTTATAGGTGAGTAAAAAAAAACATCGTGTTTGTCTCTGTGCATGTTTCTAGCCCTTTCGAATTCGTTGGAACAGATACGCGTCGCCTTACAAGGTTGCACTTATTCTTGCCGTTTTGGATGTTACGTTCGACACGTTGTCGTGTTTTCAAATTTTGCCATAAAATAAGTCCTGAAAAGGCAAAATATGGCAAAATATATTTAATTTGATTATGGAAAATTATGATCCCATCGCTATAAAATTAAGAATGTGTATTATAGTTATTACTATGTACAAAGCTTGCTCGAGATAGTCGAGGTCGAGGCTGAGCGGGGCCCCCCCGAATGCCCGGGGCCCCCCCCGCACCGCGGGCTCCGCGGGCCCTTTCGGCACGCCACTGGGTTTAAGGTACTCTCAGTCTTTTTCTCCACGTCCACATTTCAAAAGCATCTGTTGCGAGCTCAATCTGCCTTTTTAACAGTTCAAGTTTCCGAGGCATACAAAAATATGGAGAACACAAGAGACTGAACCATCCACATTTTGGTAGCTTTAGTGATGTTATGGTCACGCCATATTTTAGTAAGCTTTGTCATGCCCACACGTGTCTGTTGGATGCGGCGTCGAATCTCATTTACAGCTACCCGAATTGTCGATCAAAGAACCGAGGTACACAAAGCTTTGAACTACTTCACAACGGCCAATTGACTTTATTTCTCGATGATTATCGTGCTCTCTATCTACGATCATAACCTTGGTCTTGTTATAGTTAATATCAAGACCATATGCTGCACTGTGTTGTTCTAAGATGTTTAATAGAGCTACTAGTATTTCCTGAGAAGAAACAATAAGGGTTGTATCGTCAGCAAATCTTAAGTTGGATATTTTGCTGCCACCAACAGCTTTACCGCCCCCTGTATTATGTTACAAAAAATTAGCGAATGAATGTTTATACAATGCGTCTAGTCATCGGTGTCGGAGCCTTTAGGGGGATAGCTTAGTTTAATTTCTATCAACAAATCACCCCTCAAAAGTAGTTTTTGTCCCACCATAATTAAATGGCAGCAATTTTGTGTGTTGTTTAACTGAGCACGAGTGTTGTAATAATGTGGTCATAGCTACCCCGAGTAGCTACCTATGTAGAGGTACTATAAACGCAAAAATAAGTCTCATTCAATAGCGAGGACCATAAACTAATGGCAAACATTTTCCAAATTTGATTCCATATCAGGACAAAAACAATTGTTAAACAAAAGCAGCTATGTAGTTTTTTGCATTTTCTTTACAATTAACATATTTTATTCCCCTAAAGGCTCCGACACCGATGACCGGACACATTGCACACCTAAAACTTCAAAATCATACTATCAAAGAAAATAGATGAATACATAATTTTCAAGAAATCTGTTAAAAAACTGTCGGTTTAAGTTGATTGGCCAAAACTTTATTATGAAAGCTATCGCATGGGGAATGTCTGGCACCAACTGCTAAGCTGAAGCCACCAGTAATGAAGAGCTGGCAGGATAAAAGGTGGATACATGCAGCTTTTGGTTTCCATAGAAGTCCAAGGGTAACGCCTAAGGCAGGTACTAATAGGGTAGGTACTCCAACCTAACACACCTGGACCATTGCTGCAAACACCAAACAGGAACCTGCAGGAACCACTACTTTTTTGCCATACTTGTAGATGATACGAAAAGGACTAAATCAAAGAGAAAAAAGCCGTTTCCTGGAAACAATAGGGGTACCTTTAACCTATAAAACAAACCACCTGGGTGCGTAGCCGTCACGTAAATACAGGGTCAGATAGGCCTCTTTGACTTCCAAAATATATACTAATGGCCGTTTGCACCGACTTTCTCTTGAGGAAAGATTAGTAAAGTAGTCCTTAAAATTTGAGGGTTCCTCAATTCTAAATTCGTTGACACCGTATAGAATTAAATACTCCTTTGTTAAGTAGTCGTAAAACCTGGCAACGTTGGTGAATGCTAGGGAATTTCTCGCTAATGATGTCAAAACTTCAAACTGAGAGTGCTCTAACCTAACATTTTTAACGGCGTAAAAATTTGCAAATAAAAGTGTGAGAGCGTGGCGATTAAATCACAATGAATATGACTGAAGAGAAGAAAAAGAAGAAAAGCGGTGCTAATTTCACCCCTAGAGAAAGTAAAATACTTCTCGATTTAGTAAGCAATTACAAAAAAATTATTGAAAATAAGAAGACAGATGCTGTGTTTGTGGAAGAGAAAAATATTGCCTGGCAAAATATAACAACGCAATTTAATGCATCTTGTCCAGAATTTGTCAGCAGGAGTACAGCATCTTTGAGAAAATACTTTGATACATAAGAAAATTGAAGGCTGAAGAAAGGAAGGAAACACTGTTGACTGGAGGTGGACCCCCACGGAGGCCTCCAGATGATTTATTGCTGGGAATAATGGATCCACTTACAGTGTTTGGAGATGAAAATAATTTTGATTCAGATAACATAGGAATTTCCAAAAAAGTTCCGACCAGTAACGATGTAGTACCTGACGATGCTGTTCTGTGTTATGAATTTAAAAATACTGAAGATGATAATGACATTTTAAGTAATAATTCTATGGTGAGTGCTCAACATATTGTTATATGTAAAACTTTTATTTATTTCTTGTGATTTTTTTAAGGTATCAGTGATTCATGTTGACGAAATGACTGATGAGGTCAATGACGAGAACAAAAACCTTGAACCTGACTTACGAGGCAATAATGAGCTGAATGATTCTGCCGAACTAAGCCAAACTGATAGGAATTGGAAAAAATAAACAATACCAAATTTGAAAAATAAAATTAGTAATGCTTTGAAAAGACGATTGGAATCTAACCTACTTACACAGGTATTTTGTGAAAAATATAATGAACAACATGTTATAACAATGTGATCTGGCTATAATCTCTTAACATATTCAATAATATCAACACTTGCCATGCCAGAACACAACAGAGCATAAATGAAAAAAATATGTTAAAAAGCTATGTCACCATTCAGGGTAATTTTTTTTAGTTCTTTCTGAGAAATTTGAATACATTTTTTTAAATTTGTTAGACTTCTTTGACAAAAATTGATTTATGCAAAATAAAATTACATATTGATATCTAGGAGCACTCATTTATCAGAATTATTATTTTTTTCAGGCACAAGGTTCTAAAAAGAAATTCGACACCTCAAGAAGAAGACCAACTTCGACAGTGGTAAGAGCTCTCTCTGCAAATGATTTAGCAGAAAAATATCAGCAACCTGCCGACAAAAAAATAGTCATAGCAGATTACACTTTGGAAGAACTGAAGAATGAGGTAGAAATGTCTAAAATAGAACATAATTTGAGGTGCAAAGTACTAAAACTAGAAATTCTTATAAAGGAAAAACAATTGAATTTCATATCTTAATGTATTTTTTTATATCCAAGTTGTTATAAAATTTAAATCTTGACATTAAAGTTCACAGTCCTGCAAAATATGTGTTTATAATTTCATATTGTATGTTATTTATAACATTTTCTTCTTGACGTTCCAGGTCTATGTTGGCTGTTTCTATTAAATAATTGAGTTGATCTGCATCTATATCCTCTGGTATAGGTGGTTCAGGTTCATTCATACAACGTGCAATATTGTGTAGAACAGTTGTTGCAACAATTACTGTTTTTACAGTATCCATTTTTAAACGTATACCATATGCGATTACTGGAAACCTTCTTTTCCACAGACCAATCATCCGTTCAATACCATTCCTGGTCCGTATTAAAGACTCATTGTAAAGTCGTTCTGCTTGTGTAGCAGGATTAACAAGAGGAGTCATAAAATAATTACGTAGGGGATAGCCACTATCACCTGAAAAATAACGTTTAATTACATAGACTGAGATAAACGTTGGAGGTATAAATCTGTGCTTGACTTTGAGACAAAAAATGAATACCTATGATCTACTTCGTCTACTGTTTCAAAATAATAATTATACTTGATAAAAAATGTTTAAAAAAATAATACTTTATGATAATTTTATTACCTATCAACAAACAATTTGGGAACTCATGGTTTTCAAATCTGGCTCTCAGAGTGGAATTGGCAAATATTGTAGCATCATGGGCAGATCCTGGCCATCGAGCCACAACATCCAAAAATTTTAGATCTGCACTACCAACCACCTGCACATTCATAGAGAAGTAGGATTTTCTATTGCGGTACACTTCTGCATTTTCATTGCCTAAAACAAGTTTGTTTCTGAATGAACTTTAAAAGGCATAAAAACATGTGTGTTGAAAATAGTATTTATATCATGATAAGTATCTATATTATTCCTAGTAGCACTTACCTGGAGATTGGATTCTAATATGAGTTCCATCTACCATTCCAATGATACGAGGAAACCGAGCCACATTGTAAAACTTAATTTTGTTCTTTTACTAGCTTCTGTTGTTGTGGCATTCTGACATACAGGGGAAATAATCTTGCAATGGCACAGGAAACCTTCGCAATAATTCTGGATACAGTAGATACATCCATGGCCATAAAATCAGCGGTTTGAAGTAAATGCCCTGAACTTGCAAAAAATCTTAAGCAGCAAAGCAACTGATTTACTGGGGAAACGCTGTTGTTTCTGGAATTGATGTCAAAATACAATGAAAAGATGTAAGATGACAACATACAAAATTATCACCTATTATCTGGATATTCTAATTCATCTTCAATTTGTTGCAGTACAGCTAACACTGTGCTTTTGTAAAGCCTGAACCTTCTGAAAAAACTGAATTCATCCATTTCCTGGTAGTGATTTGTTCTTTTATAGACTTTTCTGGGAAATCCATTTTCAATTATATCCAGAATTTCGAGGTCATCCTCAAAAAAATCCATTCTTTTCAATAGTTTTTTTTTTAATTTTTTATTTGAATATGTCCTACTGGATCCAAACATTCAATTCAAAACACCAAAATTTAACAACATAACCTCGCAAACATCCTTAAGGCGAATTTAAGTCGTGAAAATCCACGACTTGATAAAGGGAACCTTAAATAAAACTTAAATTCCCCTTAAACTGTGGTGCAACATAAATAAGCGTTTTGAGGATTCCTTAAAAAAGCTGGTGCAAACGGCCATAAGACTTTCACAGACTGGTGCAAATGATTCGCGACGACTGCGAATAATTTGTTTCGGTAAAAATCGCACCATACTGTTTACGAAGCGGCATACGTGCCTGTTCAGACCTGTGTGGTTTTTTTCCGCGCCGACTGCGGATCTGACGGCGTTTAGTTCCCGATTTGCCATGGCAAAACAAGAGAAATCAATCGAACTGGTTAAAAATTATCCTATATTATTCTACTTGTCCCACGAAGATTATGGGAATGTGCAATGAAAGATAAAATATGGGACCAAATACAAAAAAAAAATGGTACGATTGTACGAAAAAAATAAGTTTGAATATAAAAAATCATAGGTACTACAAGATTTCAAATAACATAAGGATTTAATTTTTGTAGGAGCAATTATTTTGTGCTATCTAAAGAACAAAAGTTGAGGGTGAGTTTTAAGGGTTGGTGTATAAAAAATGTTTTAAAAACATGGTATGATAGACCCTATGGTACTTACAAAAATTTCATTCAGTTTTCGTTCGAACTTTTTTCTTTACGAGAATATCACGTGATAAAAGTTTTCAGTTACTACAGGCGTCGAACTATTTATTTTATTTTGCTACATTAAGGGTATAACAGAACTAAATTCCATAGTAGCACCCGCTATTTACAATAGCAATAAATTTTATGGATAATACAGAACTAAGGCTATAGAGAGTATACAAATGTACATCGACAGAAAAAAAATATAAAGTAGCAATGATCTAAACTTCAATAATATGGTAGGTTGCAAGACCTACGGCACCTTGTAGAGACGTAGTGAGAAATGTATAGTTTAGAAGTAGAGTGCAGATTTGGAAGTATATTACGTTAGGAGTATTGTATAAACTGTATAAGATCTTAGTAGTATTATTATTAGTATAACTATCATTATTAAAATACTATAAAGGTAATTAGACATTCTGAGCAATTTAGGCATTACAGGCTTTATATTAAGCGCTGTTTCAAATAGTTTTTAAAAGTCAGTCCCGAGGTGTTGAGCAAGTCCAGATCAGCCGCGGTATTATTGTAAGTCCTTTGGATGCGCACAAGTGGAGAGTTTAGACCTAGATTCGTCCTACAATAGGGCACCAGAAAAGCTATTTAGATCGTTCTGAATTGTTTCACAATCGTCAGGACCTTTAACAGAGTGATACATCTTTATATCGTCGGCGTACAACAAAAATGTTACACGTTTCAGTACGTTGGTTATATCGTTAATGTATATTAAAAACAACAATAGACCCAGGTGACTTCCCTGTGGCACTCCTGAAGTGACTTCAATATATTTAGATTTATAGCCATTGATAGCTACTAGTTGTCTGCGCTCACCGAGATATAACTCTATCCATTGTATTAGTCTGTTATCTATCCCGGCTTCAGCAAGTCGACGCACAAGTAAGCTATGCTTCACCTTGTCGAACGCCTTACTGAAGTCGGTATAGATGGAATCAACCTGAGCCTTATTGTCGTTGTATAATCAATATAACACATTAGGTTTGTTTCAAGTGATCGGTTTGGAAAAAAACCATGCTGTTCATAAGCAATACGTGTTTTTACAGCAGGAAGTAGCTGGTTATAGATAATCTTTTCTAATAACTTGGAAAAACAGCAGAGTCCACTGATTGGTCTGTAGTTTACAACGTTTTGTTTGTCACCAGATCTAAACACTGGCAATATGTGGGCTATTTTCCACTTGCTTGGAAAAAGAATTGGAAAATATTTTGAATTTTGGTGACAAAATTAGAGCCATGTTCATCACAACCGGGTATTTCTACTTCTAAATAGTTTAACAAAGAGAACTAAATTATGAATGGACTTTGCTTTGGCAACAGCCATCCTTAGGTAATGCATTACGATATTTACATCAAAAACATCTGCTGTGTGACACTGACTGACAAAAATGGATACAAAAAATCCAATATTTATATCGGTGGATCGCATACAATAGCCTCATAACCGAAACATGTCATTTTATCTGCGATATAATCTTATAAAGAAACAATCTCACCTGTTCACCGTGTATCTCAAATGTCTTGGCCCGTCCAAGAGAAGAAAGAATAAAATACGCCCCTGAAGGATTATCTACCTGTGCTTTTCGATTATGCTTTGCCCTATGCCGTCATCTTTGTCCCTTTTATATTATATTTGATGTGGTTCCAAACAACATAATCCTCCTTAAAGGAGTATTTATTATATAAATATAGCATTTTCCAGTTACTTCCCTCTGTGCTGAGACTTTTTATGGTTTCTGAGATATTCGGTGGGTTGAAGGCTAAAAAAATATAGGTTGATATGTAACGATGTGTCGTTCGTGGACAAATCATTCAAACTGAATGGCTCGTCAACAGCTCAAGTGCAGGAAATGTTGGAAAACAGTACAATTTAATTATATCTGCAGTGTGAAAAACTTTATATACTTACAAGTTTATATCTAGTGGCACAAAAAAAAAATAAAAATGCTAACTACATAAAATTCATATTTACCAAATCTAATACCTCAAAAATTTACGTTCGACTCCATTTTCACTCATGCGAGTTGTATAGATCGAATACCATATAAGTGAATTTCTCTTAGGCCGTACATATATGGTGTATAAAGAATCTCAGAATCTCCCTAGCTTTAGTATTAATTTGTACTCATGGGAAATGAAGTTGATATTACTACTGTTATTATGAATACCACCTACACATAAACAGAGCGATTTATTTTTCATAAATCATGGTCCAGCCCTGAGTTAAAAACAACGCTTACTACCATATCAACACTGATCCCTTGGAAATACATAAATGATTTAATACATGATACAAGAACTGCAAAGATGGCTGTGCAGCGTCAAACGCCAATTTAGGCGGTGTACGTTATTTATTTTAGTGACAGAGTGAGGTTAAATTGATAATTAATATGCATTTATATCGTAATATTTATCGCTACAATAGTAGATAAAGTATAGAATTTAACTAGCTGTGACTGTAATAACTTACCTTTTGTTTTACAGCAGACTTCAGCTGTGTGTTGTTACCTTCAGTACCGCTCGTTAAGCAATACACTATTATGTTAAAATGAGTGAAACACTGCTTTCAGGCACCATTTCTTCAATATGACAGCACGAGATGCAGACCCAGGTGATACAATTAAAATTCAGAAAGAGCACTTATCGACATCTATAAAATTATTTATTTTCAAAACTCCAGGTAACCACCTCTTTCCATAACCAAATAACTGTATTATTAGTTGTCAAAAAACCCGTTCATATGTGCTTGATTTGCCCACTGTAAAAGCCATCTATTGGCTTGAGATCTTTCATCATTATAGAAGCCAGATGTTATAAGGTTTGTACCCTCAAGTGAAATGGAAGCCACTATGTATCATCTATTACAAAATGGAATCTCATATCGGTCTAATCAGCGTCAAACACTGTTTTCAATAAGCATTCTCAACGTATGTAAAGTATGTGCATACCATACCAATAAGCACAATAAATAATAAACCGGCAATCATTACTATAGATGCTCGTGTCGTGTACAGTAGCGTACCAGTAATCGAACCCAGTAGGTAATAAGTAGTATCGGTATGATAATAATACTTTTTCCTACCATCACCTATAAGAGCTGTCAATCAGCATACACATCTGTCAATATATCCGTGAGTTGAGGTCAAATTTTTCTAATCCTGATTCTTCGCTTTTTTGCAATTCTGTAACGCTCTTAACCAAATTTTGTGAATACTTCTACACACGCCTAACATCAGTTTGAAGCAAAAAATTCGAATAGGTTAGAAGAAATTGGGTTGAGTCGAGGGTCGAGTGGAACAGCGCGACTCAGTTGTATGTGCCTCATGTAACTGAGCTGCGAACTCTGCCTTTTGCATATATGCATCTGGGTTACTTCTTTTTTATGTTACGTTACGGTTATGTAATCTATGCAACAGTTATTATTACTAAATAAACAAGGTTTTTGTTTCACAATCCTAAAGCCGCAGCTTGGTACTAACCATTGATTCGGTGATGAATCCGTATACGTTGTGAGTTTATGCGACGAGATAGCAGGTAAAGAACCCTAAAAATTAACAGCACTACTGTCACTATTATAGTCTACCTAACCTAACCTAATCAAACCTAACCTAACCTAACTTTGTTTTGGTTGATCGTTTTGAGTTAGTTGTTATAGTTTTGAGTGAATTTTGGACAGTGCATAAGCGTTGAAAGACTATTTTGAACAATTTAAGAAGACTTAAATCCCACGGATTTCTGTAAAAAGTAACATTGTGTTTGCGAACACAACAAATAAAAACAACGGGATTGTGGGAACACTCACATACCTGTTAGAGCAAGGGCGTGGCTTTTTCTAACCTATTCGAATTGGTTCTTTTGAACTAAACGGGAGAACGTATTGAGTTTGTGTGCCAGAGGTAAAATCGCAATTGCTTAACAGTAAAATAAGTGCCTCTAGTGGGAGGATACCCCCTAGAGAAAAAAGGAACCAGATGATGATGGAGAAACCGTCCAGTATATCCACGTTGAACCTTCAATCAGGTGTAATTTCCGATACAACAAAATAATAAGGAAAAAGAGCTGAAGAACAGTTTCTTATCTATAGCCGAATGGGTAGAAGTCCGTATTATGTCTACATTGAGAACAACATAAGTCAGTTTACAAGTAAAACTAATCCAATGAAGGTAGGTGAAATAATATTCAAACCGATGCCAGAAGTCGACAACCAGATAAAGAAAATCGAATCAGTTGGCAAAATTAGGGTAAGAGTAGTTTTTGGCATTGCCTTGGCAGCTAAGAAACCGATCAGCGCTCCAGAATTTATTCTTTTCAGACAAAAAACATTTCGATTGACATTCTGAAGAATACAAAAAAATCAAACCGTTCCACTATCACTCTAAATTTTCCGTAGACTCTGTCAAACGAATACACAGAAAGATGAAGGAGGATGGTGAAATTGAATACTTGCCAATAAATGAAGTTACAATTACATTTGAAACCTAAGAATTACCTTAATATACAGGGTGGGCCAATAGTGCGTGGACGGAGGATTATGGGCTTACTAAAAAATATTGCAAAAATCTGTCACTTGATCATGGTAGGGACCCTTGAGGGCTATAACGTAAAAATATGTTCACTTCAATTTTGACGTTTATACAGGGTGATTCATATCAAACCTACATTTTTTTGAATGGAGCCCCCTATATATTATTGCATATTTGGATTCCTTGGTCAATCCTAGTGTGACTTTATGTATCACACATGGAACTTTAAACGAACCGTTTAGGCGCAAATCACCATTTTTGGTATAAGTAGGTATCAGAAAAAAATTGAATATCGCAGCGACTATAAAACTTAGAAGGCCTTGACTTTGCGGTACGACTAAGCATAAAATGCGTCACCTTAGGTCAGACGGCTAAATCTGAATTCTTTTTGTACTTGGAGAAATCAGAGGATAAATTAAGGAAACTTCAATCACAGATAACTTGATTTTTTCAAATGGGAATGGCTATTTTGGTTTATAGAATCAAATGTAAAATTTGATTACCTTTCTAACGATATCGCATTCTTGATATCAGTCTTTTTTGGTTTTCATTTTATTTCAAATTTTCAGTCAAATCGGTGTTTTTCAACTTTCCTGCATGCAAGCAACCTAGCAGGCCATGAAAAATAAACAAAAGCTCGTTTATATGGAAGAAAGCAACCAACTTAGTAGAAAAATGCAAAGCGAGGCAAAATTACGAAAATTCCTCACAACATATTAGCTGTAACCAGAAACAATATCAGTAACAAGAACGCTCATTTTTCACAGCCTACTAGCTATTAGCCAATTTCCAAAGTTAGTAAAAAAATACCTAATCAAAGGAAAACTACTAGTGATTGTTGCTGGCAGTAGAATATCTATGTCTTCTGAATAAATTTGAATAAATTTTCACATTTATTGCTATAAAAAAGTAGCCATTTCCGTAAGTCAAAAGTAATGATACCTGTGACTGGAACCCTTCAAATTCTTCGGTAGGTACTTCTGCTTATTAGCAAAATCGTGGAAAATGAAACTTGAATTGCAGTCTGTGTGAATTGTAAAACATAAATTAGTTTGCAGAAAACTACATGAAATAATCACAATTACAACATAGCGTAATAAAAAAATTCTAGCAATTATTTCAATAGATGTTCAGAATGCTCCAGTTGGAGATATCTTTACTTTCGACTCAACTAAACGGAAATGACTATTTTTTATCCCATTGAATGTGAAATTTCATTTTAAACATGTTAGACTGTAAGCAAAAATCGCTGATAGTTTTCTTTTTGTTTCAAAATTTTTAATCGTTTTGGAAAGTTGCCAAGCTCTAGTAGACCTCAATAGCTAGTAGGCTGTGTAAAACAAACACTTCTGTCATACCCCAGCTACTCATTGACATTAGATATCTTGCCGCTGTTGTTTCCGGTTAGAGCTGATGTAGTGTAAGGAATTTTCATGTTCTTGCCTCGCTGCTCGAGTTCGTTTGCATCTTTCTACTAAGTTAGTCGTTTTCTTCCATATTGACGAGCTTTTGTTTATTTTCCATGGCCTACTAGGTTGCTTGCACGCAGAAAAATTGAAAAACACCGATTTGACTTAAAATTTGAAATAAAATGAAAACCAAAGAAGATTGATATCAAGAATGCTGCATCGTTAGAAAGGTAATCAAATTTTACATTTGATTCTTTAAACCAAAATAGCCATTCCCATTTGCAAAAATCAAGTTATCTGTAATTTAATTTTCCTTAATTAATCTACTGATTTCTCCAAGTACAAAAAGAATCCAAATTTAGCCGTCTGACCTTAGGTGACGCATTTCATGCTTAGTCGTACCGCAAAGTCACGGCCTTCTAAGTTTTATAATCGCTGCGATATTCAATTTTTTTCTGATACCTACTTATACCAAAAATGGTGATTTGCGCCTAAACGGTTCATTTAAAGGTCCATGTATGATACATAAAGTCACATTAGAATTGACCAAGGAATCCAAATATGCAATAATATATAGAGGGTTCCATTCAAAAAAATGTAAGTTTGATATGAATCACCCTGTATAAACGTCAAAATTTAAGTGAAAATATTTTTGCGTTATAGCCCTCAAGGGTCCTAACTATGATCAAGTGATAGATTTTTGAAATATTTTTTAGTAAGCCCACAATCCTCCGTCCACGCACTATTGGCCCACCCTGTATAGCGATCAACTACGTTACGTTCGAAGTTATTAACTATATAATGTAAAAGTAAATCAAGATGTGCCAATTGTCCATGTGTTGATCCCTACTAGTTCTTCTCAAGATATATCGACTAGTCCAATGTCCCCACTGCTCTGGTACTCATTATGCCTATGAAATAAAAGAGCTCCCGGTTTCAAAGACAACAAAAAATAAACATTCACATGGCCAATACAAACTCTTCGTATAAAGATTTAGAGAAACTGGTACCTAGGGTTACGTATGCAGCTATAGCAAACAACACACCATAGTCCATTTCACACTCTCGCACCCTTTCGTTTGCAAAACTATTAACTAATTCACGTAATGCGATATAATATCTCCTTATAATATAGTGTTGGCGTCAAATAAAATCTGCTGCCTGTGAAACTGCCCTATTATTCCACTTTTTGAGTAATTATGTCGACCAACTTTCAAGAGCACCTTGCTTAAAGCTATCAAATAGAAAAAAAAATTATATGTATGGAGCATAACCTTCTAGAATATTGCAACTGAGACTACTGGGGGGGTCTGTTCAAATAACATAATGACGTCAGAGGGCTAAATTTAGGATTGTTAGCGAAAGTGGGCACGATGTTGAGGAGAGGACAATTCCTCGGTAGATATAAGTAAAATGTGTCGATATCCACCACAGATGGTCCGTTTTGAAATCTAGAGTTTTAGAACCAGAAGATTTAAAGGGGTAGGACCCAATGCCTTACTAGGTTTTGGTTAAAATGCAGACCTTGCATGGATACTAACTGGCGCTTTCAGATCTGCAAAAAAGAACTTACTGTGCAGTGAGTAATTTTTTAGACTATATTCGATAATACAAAGCCAGTACCAGACGAAGAACTAATTGTTTCAAAAAAAGAAAAAGAAGAGAATTGTATACTTCAAATAGTAAGAAAAAACTATATGCACCTGACGTTCCACAAAATCTGAATCTTTTCTCGTTCAAAAGGAGAAACCCTTGGCGTTAGGAAACCGCAAAAAAACCATAGCAAAAAAGCACCTTCTATACTCTATATTAAATTCAGAAACTAACAAACACACACACATAGAGCAGACACGAAACCGGTTCTCCAAACTTGGCGCTGGTACTTTGTAACTCAGATATAGAAACGTGTTTCTATCACCATGACGACTATGACGATCAAGCAGTTTCGGGTGCCTATCACACAATGCTTACTTGTGGTGCTTACTATGCTGACATATTTACGAAGCCATTCGATCCCATAGTACGTAGTGCATAGAAGCACGTTTCTAAGTTACACAGTAGCGGTGCAAATATTTGTTAGCCACTCCAGCGTCATCAGTTCTTGATGAAGGACTTTTCCAGAGCAGTCCTTACCGGTACAAAAAAAAAATCAAACCGATTAGGCGAGAATACTGTTAGAAGCGCCATGTGTCTCAGCTCCTCAATAACAAATGACAATATATTAATTTTAAAGGCTTATTTTGAATGTTCTAACTTTACAGAAGAAGTCGTACATAATTAAACCTTTAATAATTACAATTCATGGCTCAAAAAATAGTTTCATAGTTTATTTGATTACTTTGCGATACGGGTCTGTGATTTTTTGAAGATATCAAATCAAGATTAATATAGATTAACGAGTTCAGTACTACCGATAGAAATCGAGTGGTTTTGATCAACTGCTTCATTTTTCAAGTTCTTGAAACTAAGGGCCGATTTTATCAACAGGCGCATTTTAACAAAGGCTTTGACCAATCAGAGCAGCCCGTTCAAGAACATGCATCTGTCAAAGTTCTCTGAAAACTATTGATTTCTCTTGAAGTTTACCTCAAAAAGGTTAAAAATGACATGCTTTATATACAAATCGACCTCATGAACCGTCTAGCACATTGACGTCTTACCCAGATAGACGTGGAAAGTTTACAATAAAGCTTTGCGCAAAACACTTGGGCTCTGTTTACACTATATGCCATGTTGCCAAAAATCAACTAGTCCCCAGGTATACTGAGGCAGCCCCCGCTATAACCAGTGTTATTACTTTGAAGGATATGCTTATTTTTTGAGCAACTTGAATGATATTTCAGATTTTATCGATGTTTTGTACTCTGTATAAAACATATCTGTATTTTATCATAGATTACGGCAAACTATGTGTAATGAGATCTGTACGTAATATTTCTTCCATCTCGGAACAAGCGGCATCGCTGTTCATTGATTTTTATCGACTTTACAATACGTAGTACGTCCCTCCGTAGGGCATGCGTGCATGCGCACGGGCAATTGCTTCGACGGTTTCGTTTGTTTTCGTTTTGGCCGCCATTGTGTGTAGTTGAAAATCGAGTTATTTTGAGTGTTTTTGTGCAGTTTTTGGACAATTAATGGACAATTATTACAAACTATGGTACGACAAAGATGTTACGTTTGCAAATGTGAGGCAGGTAAAGCAGGAATCATATCACAGGTAAGGCTATGTTTACCACAGGCATTGGCGTAGCTTTTCCATGTTTTCCTCTGATTTTTTCAATCCTGCTTTTCCCTAAAATATTGCAATTGAATCTCTTTGCGTAGAATGGTAAATTGACTAAATGTATAACTTTTTGCAGCACAAAACTGGAACGTCAACATAAAGTGATGATTATTTGTTATTTAATCTTGTTAGAATTAATTCTATGAGTTTCTCTTCTGGATATGGGTTTATGTACTGAAGTATGGTTTTATGAGTTTATTTTGTCTACCATTCTGTTTCATTGCTTGTATAAATTTCTGTGGCTCTATATGTAACATCCTTGTCCTTGTGATGTGATATTTTCAAATTATCAGAGTTATTCTTGAAAAAAGTTGAAAATTCACAGTTTATATATTATTTATTTTGTAACCAATACTGATGATTGTATTGTATGAATTGTTACCAAATGAAGTCCCCATTATATTTCACAAAATGTTATTACAGTGAATTCAATCCAATGTACAGAGTTTCGGAAAAATATTTCGATATTAACTGTTTTTCAAAGTTCATAAAGAACATATTTTCTTTGTTGCAAATCCTTTATTTCATAATAGTTGTAGGCATTAATTACCTATATAATTTTGTATATTTGGAATTAAATATATTTTGGACCAATAAAACTGATTTTTATTTCTAAACTGTGGGTGCCATACATGTTTTTAACAGTATGTACAGAACAGCTGGTTGTCTGCTATTAAAATAATCATTTATAAAATATATTCTAATCAATTAACTTTCTCATACTCTTGTTTATTCCGTGTTAAATTTTTGCCATATAGTTCATACTGATTTTTAAATTGTAGTCATCATATATATTTTTTGTACAAAAAACATGCCATTAGTGTCATTTTTCATTGCAAAGATTATGATTGCTCCTCATAAATTTTGTTTTGATTTACCCATATATGCAGGATTTGAATTTACTGTAACTGTAACCCTATGCGGCTCTCGTTATGATACGCCTATGGTCAAAATACGTTCAGTCGATGTTGCGCATTGTTGCCAGATCGAATCGGGGGCTCCGGTCGGCCATATTATCTAAAGTATGAATGAATATCTCATTTTCGCGCCAATGAGATGTGCGAAAACAACAAATCCATAATCCATGAATGACTTGCCAGGTCTATCTGGGGGTAAGACGTCAATGGTCTAGCATCTTTTCCAGTCTGATTTTCCATCCTGAATGGGTGCAAAAATTGCATTTTTTTGTTTAATCAAAAGTTTAGAAATTGCTAATTTCAACCAGTCAGATTCCGCAAAAACTGTACATTTGATCGCTGGTTTTTTCTTCTGCTAAATGACGATGGCAAAGAATTAGGGTTTTGAATAATTTTTTTGTGATAAATGGAGAGATCAAATATAAGTTTTACAACAAAACTGTTTTTGTTTTGTTTTTTTCGCAATGATCCAACAGTTATATCAAAATAAAAATGACGACTCCTGACCCGTGTGACGTACTTCATGAAAATATTTGTAACAGTTGTAACTAAAATGTCATATTTGTTGCAACATAGGCGATGAATGAAGTTTGGAGCTCGAGACGAAGTCAACGATCGAAATAAACATCTTTTTGAATGTTTGAAATTAGACTACAGATCCCAGTAATAAAGTACCTAAACAAATATCTTCTCAGGCGATTTTACTGTAGCATGCTGGGTGGCCGAGTGGCAGAGTAGCCGACATCATATGACTTGGTATCGCTGGTGGTGTTGGTTCGAGACCCAGCCCGTGCAACTACTTTTTTTTATCCAAAATATTCATTGGAATGCTTTTTACTCATGTTATATCATTTTTTTGTACCATCGACATAAATGTGTTTTTGAATCAAATGTTATTAGATGTTTTACAAGTATATAAAAATTAAGAATAATTTTACTTTTTTGGAATAATTTCATTTTGATACCGCTATCAGAGCAATTGGCGATTGATATTGACTGATAAACTTCACTTTCACTGACTGAATTTTCCACCGCTTCCGGTTCTTAGCTTTTGCAATATGTCAAGTAAAATGTCTCTAAAATTTGATTCAAGAACATTTTTATGTCGATGATACAAAAAAATGTGTGTAACATGAGTAAAACACATCGATGAATATTTTGTATAAACAAAAAATAAAAAAAAACAGTTGCACGGGCTGGGTCTCGAACCAACACCACCAGCGATACCAAGTCATACGATGTCGGCCACTCTGCCACTTGGTCACCCAGCATGCTAGAGAAAAAATCGCCTCAGAAGATATTTGTTTAAGTACTTTATTTCTGGGATCTGTGATCTAATGTTGCAACAAATGTACACTTGTTACAACAACAGTTTTGTTATAAAGCTTATATACGATATGATGAAAAGTGTCATCCAGCTTTGACGTTTTGTTTTCAATATTGATAAGATACTACTGGACGATATTTATTAACTCAGCCCGCAATACCCAATAGAAGGCTTTTGCTAAATAACATCCAATAGAAAAGCTTTGTTAAATTCTTTGTTAAATATACATGTTGATAAAATCGGCCCTAAATGTACTTGACTTGGTTTCAAGTCAAGACATGTCAAGCTATGTACATCAAAATCAAGTTAAGTAGTGATATACCACGACCAATGCTAGTTTCATATTTTTTAATATTCAGTCCAGAGTTCATGCAAAATGATCACAATGAGAAACACTGGATAACCCCCAGTACCATGATAAACTGAATAATAATCTGGTAGATACCTCAGTCAATTTGCGCAATAGCTTATATCACAGAGTCGACTGCTTGTATCATATCTAGTGACGGCGACGTGACTTTGTAATGTAGGTACGCCATTGCATATGCAAACAGAGAGCATAGTTGATGATGCATCATGGTATCCGATGCGCGGACTATCTGCGGTGTTAGTCTACGCCTACACGACTAATCACTTAACCTGTATTTGCAGCAATACGCGCCACTCACGACTACGTCATTAGTCACTTATCATTATTACAATATTCCATATAGTTAGGATGTAAAGTACGCCCCCCTTTCACTTTTATAACCAGTGGATGGATTTCTATGACGTTTGACACCTTTGGAAGAGTAAGCTGTGAGCATTGTGATTCAGGGGCAGTTATCACACATTTTACTTTCCACATCTAGGGTGGTAGAGGATTGTAATCGTGAAAGTATTCAGTTTAAAGATAATATTTCTAATTGTGCTTTTTGGATTTTTTATGATTATGACGAGGCGTAGCAGAAAGGTAATTTGAGTTATTTTTTATTTAGCGTTGTTTCTACTACCTACCCAGCGAAGAGAAAGAGTGACCACGCGCAAGATGAGTGAATTCTAGTCGCCTGGCCGTAGCCAAGCTTACACCACAGCAGACCGCCTCTTGAAACGAACACGATGTGGATGGCGTTGTGCCATAAGAAATTTGACATAATTTTGGTTATAATCGTTTATTTGATTCCAAAACCTGGACGTTCCATTCTACATTGAGCATAAGTGTCCTACCTGTTCACATTTTGTCGACATCTGTGGGCAAGTTGCTACTCCATATTGTCAAATCAATAATCTAATGAAGAAATTTATTAATATCCATCCAGCAGAGAAATGGGAAAACAGGTGAGCAATGAGTAAGTTCTCGTGGCTTGATCAGAGGCAAGCTTACACCACTTGGAAATGCCAATGCCTAAGCGCACGCCTGGCACCGACTAATTTGGAGAACAGGCCACCTTTCCTGAAGAATAAAATAAACAGCTGTTTGCCGAGGCCTCCTCATAATATGGCCGCGGTCATATTGTGGTCTAAACAGGTTTGCCAAACATCGAAAACACATGAACATGAATATCACATTTTTTTGGTACCTGTTTGTTCGCTGGATAAATATAGCAGTTTTATAATCCACAGTATGTGAGATATACACCATTATTGAGAAACTATAAGTCGTTAGTGTAGATTGCTAGATGAAATATGATATCAAAACTGTACAAGAATAGGTTGAACGTATTCATTGAAGGTATATTCGTCGGCAGACCAGGTAGGGGTATTTTTAATGTTTGATTAGAGTATGAAGCTAGGATGGGTACGCAAAAGCAAGTTGGTTCCTGCTCACGTAAATATGTAAATACAAATAAATATGCTTCTGTTAGGAAACTCAGATATGGTCAAAATCCTACGATGGTCACAGTATCAAGCTGGTCTCCAAGCGCATTCACATTTTGCATAATCATCATTTGAAAGAATCTCCAAAGTCAAGATTTTGAAAACATCTATTTGGGTAGATAGGTGGTCCATTGCTGCTAATAAATCTTATGTCTGGTGTGGTAATTTTTTCCTAATTTTATTTGAATATAAAAGATTATAATAAGAGTGTTTTTTAACTAGTATAGTCCAGAATGCAGCTTAATAAAAAACTAATTTTCTCAAAACAGATCGGTGGCTCATGTCACTTTTGTATAACACCGTCCATTTGTCGTTCCTAGAAAGACTGTTACCGTCGCGTCGGTGGTTACCGTGTAAACAGGTCTCGCAAATATCGGGAGCACGTGAACACCATGAATTTTTTGCGCTCTTTTTCTTCTTCTTAAAACATCATGTTATACTTTTCAAAAAAATAGTTGCCTTAGCACAGCAAGGGAGGATACATTCTACCCACTGTTGTCTTTACCGGTATAGCTTTCAGTGTGGCCGGTACAATAATATTTATGGTCAAAATCTCCCAAAAAATTATTATAGGCAAATACAATATTCCATATAGTTATGATGCAAGTAAAGTCCACTCCCCTTTCATTTTTATAACCAGTGGATGGATTCCTATGACATTTGTCATCATTTGAAGGGTAAGCTGTGAGCATTTTGATTCAGGGGCAGTTATCATACATTTTACTTTCCACGTCTAACGCTAGTTGCACACACAGATTTTGGACGGTTGGTAAAACATCGGTCGATATTTTATCGATGGAGCCTTACTTTCACACAAGCCGGATCTTTGCCGGTCAAACGAGCGGTTGATTGGTTATCATCGTCCAGTAAGTTTGATTATAATTTTCTTTAATGAATCCCAAACGAGTTGTTGCAATGTGGTTACTGTACCATCGTATCAAACGCCGTAAGGTTAACGCTAGTTCTTTTGGACGGCCGGTAAAATATCGGTCAATATTTTTGTTAAGGAAACGCATTTTTATTTTCTACTAATTTTCTTAGTCATAACTAATGCCTCATACTTTACTTTTAACTTCAGTATACCTGGTTGCCTACCTTAGGTTCAACCCCATAGAAAATATTCAAACAGGCTCAACCAATAGCATTGCTCGTATGAATTTCGTGTGGACTCGAGAGAGATCCGAGAGAAGCAACGCGACGGCATCGGAGAACGGTTGTGCTCCTGTTTTTCGAACATTTTATCTTTACGTTTTTCCGTTTTTCTGTGTTACGACAACTTACGAGAAGCCATAAAACAACCAGGAGGATCCTCCAAGAAGCTGGATTGCTGTCCACCAGGTAGGATCTCTCTACTTTGATTTATTCCACGAGTTCTGCGAGCAAGCCCCTTTTTTGTCCTCAAATCATTGAACCAGTACCTCAATAAATGTTCAGATTTATTCTGGCACATTAAATGGTCCTTCGAGCCGGATCAATAAAGGGCGTAATCATATTGCAATCATAATTCTATTTGCCATTGCGCATAATAGTTAGATTTCTTATGCCACTACGCATAAGATTTCGTCATTTTCCTTAACATATTTCTCAAAACCGAACACCAAACCCGAACCGAACCCAATGGTTTTTTGTTACCTTTTTTGCGCTTAGAGGTCAGATCGACCATACTTTTATTTCTTTGCTGTTTTGCTTTAAGGATATTTTCCAAGTAAATATCTCGATTCATCGTAATACCTGTTCTGCCATCGTATTTCAAATTTTAGGGTACAGTATAGGTCAAAATCTGAAATGGATAAATTAACTAGTTTGATCCTTAAACGTACTACATATTACAATCGCATCAAGGAGACGTATGACGTTGGTAGGACTGTTGCTACTAGCGAAACATTTAAAGCAATTTTTTTATCGCGAGCAGATGAAATAGATTCTATTTATGAGGAGTTTTACAAGATTCATAATCAAATTATAGCCAATTTAGCTACCGATGAGGATTTTGAAGGCCAAGATGCAGTGCGCCGCACCCTTGATACCTTTTATTATGAAATCATAACAAGGAGAAATCAACTCCGGCCGGTCAATAGCTCTGTAGAGGAGGAAGGCTCACCCCCTGAAAGGGGTGGTTCCTCAATTAAATTGCCTAAAATTAAATTGCCAACTTTTGATGGTAACTTAAAAGCTTGGCCCGAATTTTTTAGTCTTTTTAACAGTCTTGTTCATAATAATAACAGCTTGTCTGAGGTTGAAAAGTTCCAATATTTGAAAACCCAACTTTATGGTGAAGCTTCTGGTGTGGTCAAAGGTTTACCCACCACTAACGAAAACTACCAAGTCGCGTACAGGGCACTGGTCAAAGCTTACAATGACAAGAGAGTTCTAGCTACGTCTTACTACAATACAATACGTGACCTAGCACCACTCCAGAAGCAATCACCTAAGGACCTCAAACTTTTAATATGTACATTTTTGGAAAATGTTGAGGCCTTGAAAGCGCTTTCTTTTCCTGTGGATTCATGGGATTTCTTATTATTCAACATGCTGCATCAAAAACTACATGATGTGACTAGATCTGAATTCGAGATCCAATTTCGTAACCAAGAACTGCCATCGTTTTCAGACTTATCTCAGTTTGTGCAAGAGCAGTGCAAGGCTTTAGCTAAAGCTCAAGAATCCTCACCGCTTCCAAATTCTTCTAAATCTCAGCGCAATAAGCCCAAGGTTGTATCACTTGTGGCTAGTACAAATGATAATTCTCCGTCCAGATCTAACTTCAATAAAAAATGTATCATCTGCTCATCGGCTCATTGCCTATATCGCTGCCCTAGTTTCATTGCTAAGACTCCCACTGATCGATTTGCCTTGGTAAAGCAGCACAACTATTGTGTGAATTGCCTAAATTCCCCTCATTCTACTCGAAATTGCCGTTCTTCGTCTCGTTGTCGTATTTGCGGCTCTATGCACCACACTTTGTTGCATTTGAACCCGAGAACTAGCACATCGCTGTCTACCCAAGCTAGCAGCAACTGTTCTAACTCTGATTGTCCCATAACCATGCACTCTGTCTCAGCCTCAAATGCGCAGGCTTCTCAGCCTGCCACCGGTACACAGAGTCAAGGCTCAAATGCACAAGCGGTACAGCCTCAATCTCAACCAATAATGCCCGCGCATTATTCTGTAGGTACCCCACTGGTGCCAAGCTCTTCACCCTCTCTTATACAGACTCCTCAGTCTCAGGGAGTTAGTTCTATGACGAGCAGTATAACGACTTCATTGCAAACTACTGTACTGCTTTCTACGGCTGTTGTCGACATCCTAGATGCGCAAGGCCACTTTCAGAAGGTCCGGGTTCTATTTGACTCGGGAAGCATGGCCAACTTTATCTCAGAAAGTTGTGCTAATCGTCTAGGTCTCAAACGCTCACACATATCGGTTCCTATTGAAGGCTTGAACAACATGTCTTCATCCTTCAATAAAGGCGCTTCAAATTGCATCATCAAGCCTGTTGATCAGGATCTTCCTACTTACGCATTCGAAGTCATAATACTACCTCAGGTCTGCTCTCCACAACCCAAGGTGAATATAGACGTTTCTCAATGGCGTCATATTCACAACTTAAAGCTAGCGGATAGTAATTTTAATTCACCGGGTAAGATAGACTTGTTGTTAGGGGCAGAGCTTGTTCCTTATATGCTGGGTCCAGGACGCATTTTTGGCGATAATGGCCAGCCAGTTGCTATCGAATCAATTTTTGGATGGGTTTTTCAGGGAAAAACCTTCTGCAGAGGGCCTGTAAATTTACTTAGCTGTCATGTCTCTCTCGGGCCTTCTCTAGGTGACATTTTGCAACAGTTTTGGGATATTGAACAGGTGCCAGAGAAAAGTTATAAATTCAGCAGCGAAGATAAAAGGTGTGAAGAATTCTTTAAGAATACGTATTACCGTGAAGATTCAGGTCGATTTATAGTATCCCTTCCTTTCAAGTCGGCTGTGCCTGAATTTGGAGACACATACCATATGACATTACGCCGTTTTAATTTCCTAGAATCTCGTCTGCTGAAACACCCTGAGCGTTATCAGCAGTATCTTGATTTTATGCATGATTACTTGCAAAGTGGTCATATGTCATTGGTGCCCTCTTCTGAAGTGCAGTCGCCAACAGCTTTTTATTTACCCCATCACTGCGTCTATCGCCCCGAAAGCACTTCGACGCCCTTGCGAGTAGTCTTTGATTGCTCTGCCAAGGGGTCCAAAGGTATCTCACTCAATGAAACACTACTTACTGGTCCTAAGTTGCACCAGGAGTTACCCATCATATTACTTAGATTTAGAACCTTCCCGATAGCCTTCATAAGCGACATCAAACAGATGTTCAGAAACATTTTAATTGCTCCTCAATTTAGGGATTTTCAACGAATCCTATGGCGGAGCTCTCCACATGAGCCTATCGCCGAATATCGACTCAATACAGTCACCTTTGAAGGAACTTGCGGTAACAGAAAGCCACCGTTTCCCTAGAGCTGCAGAGGTTTTAGAAAACAGCGTATTTGTTGACGATATCGTATCTGGAGCTAATGACATCAGTGAAGCACTTAAACTTCAGAGTGAGCTTATATCCCTTCTCAAATGTGGGGGCTTTGAGCTGAAGAAGTGGATGAGTAATGTTCCCGATTTACTGCAATCAGTTTCGCAATCTGTCCTTCAAACTCCATTGAGTTTCGACAAGGAAGGACCACATTTTGTAAAAGTGCTTGGACTACAGTGGCATCCTTCAGAGGATATCTTCACTTACACGCATAATGCTACTCAGCCTCATTGTACTAAAAGGAGTATATTGTCCGATATTGCCAAAATATTTGATCCCCTTGGATTAATAGCGCCCATTACTCTTTGGGCCAAACACGTGATGCAACTGCTGTGGTTATCCAAAATCAGCTGGGATGAGGCTCCAGCAGCAGACCTCATATCTGACTGGAATCGATTTTCCGAAGAGTTGCCCTGCTTATCACAAATACGTATTGCTCGCCGCTGCACGCCTGACCGTATCACACGTATTGAATTGCACGCATTCTGTGACGCTTCCCAAAAGGGCTATGCCGCAGTAGTATACCTGCGCGTTGAAGATTCACAGGGAATCGTTCGTACTTATCTAATAGCTGCCAAAGCCAGGGTAGCCCCCCTCAAGACTTTATCCCTTCCGAGGTTGGAGCTCATGGGAGCAGTTCTACTCACAGATTTGATATCATTCATTCAAAGGGCCTATGAAGGCCTACTGTTTTTCGACGCTACCTATGCGTGGTCCGATTCTCGAGTCACCCTTTGTTGGCTTTCCGCCTCCCCACACCGGTGGAAAACTTTTGTCGCCAACAGAGTTGCTCAAGTGCAATCTATTGTTCCCCCGGAGTGTTGGCATTATGTCCCTTCAGCGGAAAACCCAGCCGACTGCGCGTCTCGTGGTTTGTTGCCAAGCGAGCTATTAGCACACCCTCTATGGTGGACAGGTCCACCATGGCTTCGTTTGTCTAACGACAATTGGCCTGACCAATCTCCTTTAAATGCCTCTTCCGTTGGGGTCGACTTAGAGCAAAAGGCTACTGTCCTTACTACTTATCTTGAAGTCTCCGAAACCGACGTGGTTTCTTACCTATTGAACAGGTTTTCTTCGCTACAGAAGGTGAAACGTGTTTTGGCGTACATTCTTCGATTTCCCAAGCGCGCTCGACAAAATGCGGATAGATCCTATAATCCTTTGTCCGAAGAGGAACTCCAACAGGCCTTATATAAAATCGTTCAACATGTTCAACAAGAATGTTTCAGTTTTATACTGGTTAAACTAAAAGCAAATTCACTACTACCAAAGCCATTTCGAAAGCTAGCTCCATTTGTGGATTCAGGTGGACTCCTTAGGGTGGGTGGTAGGCTACAAAGTTCACAATTTTCCTACGAAAGACAACACCCTCTATTATTGCCGAAAAATAATCGCCTCACCGACTTAGTTGTTGAGGAAGTGCATAGAAAACATATGCACCCTGGGTTCAAGACCTTGCATTATTTAATACTCCAGCAGTTTTGGATTCTTTCTCCGCGCAGCGCGATATATCGCTGTTTATCTCGATGCATTCGCTGTTTTCGGTGCAAACCCAAAGCATACACTCCCATTATGGGAAATCTCCCTTCATTCAGAGTTTCTCAACTCAAACCTTTTTCACAGATTACGGTAGATTATGCCGGTCCATTTTCTGTCACCATGGGCCGCATAAGAGGAGCAAAAACGTTCAAAGCGTATATTTGCGTTTTTGTCTGTGGCGCTACAAAGGCGATCCACCTCGAGTTAGCATCAGATCTAACGACTGAGGCCTTTTTAGCAGCTTTCCGTCGATTTGTTTCGCGTCGAGGAAGATGTACCGACGTTTACAGTGACCAGGGAACTAATTTCATTGGCGCTTACAACCAGATGAAAGAGTTCGCAAAAGCTGCGTCTGAAAAGCTTTCCTTGAAATGGCACTTCAACCCTCCAGCTTCACCACATTTTAATGGTCTAAGTGAAGCGGGAGTTAAATCAGTCAAGACACACCTGCGCAGAGTCGTGGGTGACCAGACAATGACCTACGAAGAATTGTATACCCTACTTTCTCAAATTGAAGCCCTTCTTAACTCAAGGCCGTTAACTCCGTTGAGCATGGATCCAAATGATTTATCAGCGTTGACTCCAGGTCATTTCCTCACTATGGAACCGCTCAATTCTCCTTTTCCGGAACCTGACGTTTCCCACATTCATATGGCTCGCTTGAATAGATGGCAGTTAATTCAAAAAATGCACAATGACTTCTGGAAACGTTGGCATGCGGAATATTTACATACCTTACAGCAACGGTGTAAATGGGACAAATCTATTCCAGAAATTGTAGAAGGCACTTTAGTGCTGATCACAAACGAACTGAAACCTCCTCTGCAGTGGCAGCTGGCCCGCATCATTCGCCTGCATCCTGGTCATGACAATGTAGCTAGGGTTGCCACTGTCAAAACGGTTAACGGAACCATGCAAAGGCCTATTGCTAAGCTTTGTCCTTTGCCACTGTATGAATGACGCTATAATTCATTCATATTGTGACGTCTCTACATGTTTAGCTTCTATCTTAATTTTTTTTTTCTTTATACTTAAAAACCCAGGTTTTTGGTGGGTGGTATGTTAAGGAAACGCATTTTTATTTTCTACTAATTTTCTTAGTCATAACTAATGCCTCATACTTTACTTTTAACTTCAGTATACCTGGTTGCCTACCTTAGGTTCAACCCCATAGAAAATATTCAAACAGGCTCAACCAATAGCATTGCTCGTATGAATTTCGTGTGGACTCGAGAGAGATCCGAGAGAAGCAACGCGACGGCATCGGAGAACGGTTGTGCTCCTGTTTTTCGAACATTTTATCTTTACGTTTTTCCGTTTTTCTGTGTTACGACAACTTACGAGAAGCCATAAAACAACCAGGAGGATCCTCCAAGAAGCTGGATTGCTGTCCACCAGGTAGGATCTCTCTACTTTGATTTATTCCACGAGTTCTGCGAGCAAGCCCCTTTTTTGTCCTCAAATCATTGAACCAGTACCTCAATAAATGTTCAGATTTATTCTGGCACAATTTTACCGGTATTAATTTACAATCGCCGGCGTGTGTGCAGTCCCATTCCATCCAGTGGTTCACTATTGGAATTGGGACGGCCGGAATAAAACCGACCGTCCAAAATCGGTGTGTAGTTAATTAGCATTGGTGGTAGAGTATTGTAATCGCGAAACTTTTCAATTTAGAGATAATATCTATAATTATGCTTTTTGGACTTTTTATAATTACGACAAGGTGTAGCAGAAAAGTAGTGAGAGTTATTTTTTATTCAGCGTTGTTTCTACTTTCTTAAAACGTCTATGTTATACTTTTCAAGAAAATAGTTCTAGCTAAACAACAATGGAGGATACATTCTACCCACTGTTGTCTTTACCGGTATAGCTTTCAGTATGGCCGCTACACTAATTTTTATGGCAAAGATCTCCCAGAAAATTATAGGCAAATAAGTGCAACACAAAGCTTCTCCAAAATAATGGAATATGCCTTACTTAACCAACTTGTTGAAAAAACGATAATTATTACAAATAAGAGCCAGTTCGGCTTCAGGAGACGTTTTTGGAACCATTGGTGCTATGATGGAGCTAGTTGACCATATCCACAGCTTTTACTTGATCGTCGAAATGATATCATTTCAAAATTTACAGACCGATCTAGCGCCTTTGACTGTATGAGTCATGATATTCTTCTATCCAAGCCTGACTGTTGTGGTATAAAGGAGTGTAGCTAATACCTTAATCAGTTTATATTTGAATAATGGAACCCAAATTGTCGAGGTAAATAATAAGTAGATCGGCAAACTTACATCTAACAGAGGCATGCCCAAAGGTCTATATTGGACCCATTTCTCTTTATATTGTATATCAACGATATCTCCAAGGATATGTCCTCAATCAACGCTGAAATCCTCACAATCATGTATGCAGACGACACCGCTTGGAGCCTCTCATTGGACCATAGTGAAACTGTTAATTTACCTGACCTGGCTAACGCAATAATCAGTCACTAACAAAAATGGTTGGATTATAACAAATAGCAACTAAATCATTGATAGACTGAACTGTACAGTTTTTTTATATGGAAAGTACAGCATCACATGTTAGGTATCCTGGCGTAAATGTTGACTCCCTGTTATGTTGGACTACTCATATTGACTATCTATGTATGCACGGATTTCCCAAAACTTTTTTCGCTATAAGGAAAATAGCGCCTACATTGACATTGATGCCTTATTATATGATGACTTATTATAGACTATATCACCCGCAGCTGAGCTGTTGAGCTTGGGTAATGCCCCGTTGTGTATACAACTGCAGAGAGTATTTATAATGCAAAAAGCTGCTGTAAAAGCTGTAGTGAGGGCTAAACGCGATGACCATTGTCAAATTTAATTTAAAAGGTTAGGAATTTTGACATTACTCCAAACGTTGATTTCTCTGAAACAAATTCGAATTTCAGAATAACTCCTTTTAATATCGGCTTCACATTTCGAAACCTTTCTTTTTCGGAATTGTCCTGGGACACGGTGTATGGGATTTTCTGGTGTTACATTGAAGTAAAGTTTTACAACAAGCATTTCCAGTTTTTTATTTTGTTCATAAAGTCATAAATTAGGGCATACCTTAGTAGTTAACAAGCATATATTAACATTGAATACGCATACTTTGGAGGCGATATCCAGGTATATAGTTAACAACTAGTTCCCGAGAAAGAAAATTACTTTTTCGGTCATTTTTACCATGGCGGGATTCTTTAAGAGCAACTTTTTTTACCTTAGTAAGTTTGACCTAATTTGTTTGTTGGGTACCTAATGTCACGCCTGGATTAACCATGGGGCTAAAGGGGCTGGAGCCCCGGGCCCCGCGGTTCAGAGAGGCCCCACAATGGCCCTACTTTTATTAAATGTGAGAGAGGAAATATTAGGTCAATAGATGAACAATAAAATCAGTAGATCTACTGAAAATTTAATTTCGAGATTTCAATCAAAACATTGTTTTCCAATTTCCCTACCTGTAAGCAAACTAGCAGACCATGAAATACATATAGACAAAAACGTGCTCAGATAGAAGAAAACAGCTAACTTACCAGAAAGATACAGCCAAACCAAAGTAAAGGAACAAGATTATAAAAATTCCCTACAATCAATCAACCATAATTAGAAACAACGCCGGTAACATGTCAAGCTGGAATACGAGAATACGAAATTTTTAATGGTTGTGAGAATTGTCAGTCTTGAGCATGGAGTACGGTATGGAGTGAAAAATATCCATTTCTGTCGTAATCTAGCTGCTTTTTCACCTTATGTGTGTTATCTCTGTTATTTCTGATTAGACTTGATTTATTATACTAAGTTAGTTGTTTTCTTCCATCTGAATAGTTTTTTGTTTGTATTTCATGGCCTGCTCTAAGTGGCTTATAGGTAGAAAAATTGAAACACACCGGTTTGATTGAAAAGTTGAAATTAAATGAAAACTATCAGAGATTGGTACCAAATTTTACATTCGACTGTATAAAAATAATTAGGCATTCCTATTTGAAAAAACCATGTTAATTCTGATTGAAGTTTCCTCAATGAGTCTACCGATTTCTCCATACAAGTGTAATTCAAACTTGATCATCGAACCAAAGCTGACGCAGTTCATTTTTAGTTACACGGCAAAGTCACAGCCTTATAACTTTTATAATCGCTGCGATATCTGCTTATAAAATTATGATTTGCACCTAAACCACTCACCTTAAGTACTACATGTGATACATAAAGTCACACTAGCATTGACCCGGTAATCTAAATATTCAGTAATATACAGGGTGTTCCATTTAAAAAATATAAATTTGACATGTCACGCTTTTATTAGACACCCTGTATAAAAGTCATTATTTTTAGAATGTAGTCCAACTCATACATTCGCAAAGTCAGTTTTCTAAAAACTGTCACGGTTTGGCCACAAGAGTCCGAGGTGTTGAGCTTGACTCACCCTGTATAGAAAGAAAATAGATAATACCAATACCTACCCATTGGTTACTGAAATATTCAAATGTCGGTGCATGTGGCCCGTGCCAATACATATAATGAATAAATCGAAGTTGTACTGATACAAAAGCGGCGCTCAAAAATATAAAAGTAAGTTAGCTATATAAATAGTTCGTTAGTATTTTGTCCATGGCTACAATTTACCGAGATAACTCTAAATAACTATTTGAAGACTGCCGAGGAAAAATTAGAAGCAGTGAAAAATTTGCCCAAAATAACAAGTTTTTTAAGCAAACTCCCAGACAGCACAATATATCCCTGGAATATTCTTATTTAATCCAAAATAGATTGAGAATATTCAGAACGTTAACAGAATGTTCTATGGATGTTTTTATTGGTTTCATTCCCATGAGGATGTGCTAGGAGTATTACGTCATGATTATCCCATGAACGTGTCCATAAAAATATTCATAAATTAATATAATCTTTGAATATGCCTTTTGGTATGATTCTTAATGTAGGCGTGGCACCGTTGCAGGTTAGGTTAGGTTTGAGAATTTTGAGGTTAGCTTCAGTCGTTACGGTGGCGGTGGTCGGTGGTGCCTGCTTGTGCTTGTGCATTTTTCTCCTGCGATAATTGGATAGTTATCCATATCCGTGTTCTGGAACGTGATTTTACTTGTTATTTAGTTTATAACTTCATTTAGGAGCGACTAGGGTGAGTATAACTATTTTCTTTCTATAAATTACCGACTTTCTAGACCCATGTGGTAGCAACTCTCTTGTTAAGTCTAATCTCTATGTTCTAGTCTTACTTGTCATAGGTACCCTAATTAATATATAATAATAAGCACTAACAAGACATTTGCTATATTTGTGACTATGAATTTCCAATATTTATTCTACGTGGTACCCACGTTTTCTAAATGTAGGTACTAAAATTGATTAAAATACGACAATATTTTGCTGAAAATTCATGATTGTAGTTAATGAAGTGTATTTGAATGTACATCGTATATATGCTTTAAAATTAAGTGGGTTTTTTTCTTATTTTGCAGGATAATACGGGGAGACGACTCCGTGCAATGAAATGTGTTTTTTAATGTGTACATTAAACTTATACAATTACAAAGAGAGGTTCCGTTTTATATTTTTTTAGTTAACCCCTATAATTAGTGTGTGCCTAAATCAATGCTGCCCAAAACACACTGTATGAAAGTGAGATATGCTAGGTCATATATGTATGCTACTCGCGTTAGGTACCTAGGCAGACAACAAGACTTACAAATAAATGAATGAAGTGATGAAAGGCATTAGTTTCTTTCCAACATATATTACTCAAAGATATACCAGGAATCCTCCTACAATATTAAATTTGATACATCATGATAACAATCGTAGAATATTCTGAGGGAATAACCTATGTATGTTTCTCCAAAGGTATACCAGGAATCTTCCTACAATATTCCATACATCTTAATAGTAATCGTAGAATATTCTGAGGGAATAACCTATGCACGTTTTTTAGATTCCCATTTTCACATTCCTGGAATGTTCATCAGATAATCTATATATTCATGGAATGATACAATGTTCCAAAATGGTGATTCTTAGAACGTTCCAAGAATATATTGTGCTGTCTGGGGCTTAATGCGCCGCTTATAAAAAAGTGTATAGTAGTTTCTTTTGTTATATCGGGAATATAGTTTCATAAATAATAGTGTTTCCATTTTATTCATGAAGGGCCCCTTAAAATTATAATAGCCTAGGGCGCCATAGAAGCTTAATCCGGCATTGCCTAATGTGCTGGTATAGTAGTGATAGAGATTACTTGTATTGAAAACGTGTATTATTAGCAATAGTTTCGTATAAAAAGTAACCACTTCTGTCAAGCGTAATACACCGTTTAGCAAAACTTTACAGCTGCAAGTGTATAACCATTTACTCTTAATTCAGTCATTTCAGATTCCATCTGCCACGTTTTGCAAACGTAAAAAAAACGATACAGGACTCTTGTAATGTCGTCGAAATTGTAATAATTTTGCGAGATACCATCGGTAACGAAACCTCGCTAATGCCCTCATAAACATCCAACTCGCTGCATTTTAATGGACAAAAATAAAAATTAATAGTCACCCTGGTAGTTGGGGCTCGCTGCCGCCCATACACTAACGGCCTTTCCTTGTCTCATTTTATTTGTATGGTTGTTATCTCTTGTAATGTGTGTGTATATATGGATGCTGACCTTTGGAGTGCTGGATGTATTATCAGGTTTGGTTTCAGCGGACTCTGCATCGAGACAAGGCTCGCGGTAGATAGAAGCGTTTAAAGCAGGAAATAGGAATAGAAATGTTTGTTAAGCTCGAGAATAGGCCGCATTCATAAATAAAAAATCGAGAAATTCGCTTCACATTCATAAGCAAAAAAGGGAGTCAAGTTGATTGACTCAGTACTTCCCACACATAACTGTGATTTCATTTGATTGTTTTCCCATAGCATGAAGCTATAGTCTGAGATCCCCTTGTAACGAAACCATCGCCCGCCCGACCAAAAAAAGTGTGTTATGTCGCTAGGTCTTCCTTTCACAGGTCAATGGACAGCCCATTATGAATACAAAACAAAACTGGACTTTATGACCACCCACCCCCCCAACTACTCCAATTTCACCCCCTCCCAAAAAAGTACAGAATTATCACAAAACACCTAAAAAACGAAGTTTGAGCTGTTTCTATATTTTTAGTTTTTTTTATTATCGCTGCGCCGCCACTGGCACGATTTCTAAAAATCAAAAACCTTTTCCATTCATGCAGCGGTAATAATACGGTGTAAAAATGTCATCAAATTCAATAGAATAGCTTCCTCGTTACACAATACAGAACGATCAGAAGCATGTATACATCAGAAAATTCGCTGGTTCCTGTACCAGGCAAGGTAATGTTCGGATGGAACTAAAAAAGGGTATTATGACACTAGGACTTTCTTTCACAGGTTAGTGAATAACCTATTATGAATACAAGTTTTTCAGTTTTACAACCCCCCACCCCCCAACCTACCCAATTTCACCCCCACCCAAGAAAAAGTAGAAAATGATCAGGAACCCCTAAAACGCCTAAAAACAAAGTTTGAGGAATATTTAAAATTTTCGGTTTTTTGCTGATTACTCTGCCGCCTCTGCAGCCATTTTCAAAATTATAGGAACATTACCTACTACGACCCCACAGCATATCGCTGCCCAAATGTCATTACAATCAATGCAGCGGCTACTGAGATTACGTGGCTAGAAAAACGCGTACAGACAGACCGACAGACAGGCAGACAGACAGACAGACTGACGGACAGACCGACGGAAATGAGTGACGTGGATTTTCGTTATGTAGACATCATAAAGCGCCCAAAAAGTGTATTATCTCAAAATCGAAAATTTTCGCGATCACAATACTCCCCTCACCTATCGGTGTGGGAGGTAAAAGGGAGTCAAGCTGATAGGATCAGTACTTCCCTCACATAATGGTGATATCATTTTACTATATTTTTAGATAGAAGCCCCTGTATGTTATTGCGTATTTGGATTCCTTGGTCCATTTTAATGGTTGTGACCTTATGTGTCACACTCAATACTTAAAACAAACCGTTTAGGCGCAAACCATCATTTTTAATATAAGCAGATATTAGAAAGCAACTGAATTCGCAGCGTCTATGAAACGTAGAAGGCTGTAATTTTATGGTGTGGCTGGTTAGTACTGTACTAAACTCTTTATGTACTTAGTGAAATCGGTAGAATAATTAGGGAAACTTCAATTACATGTAACTTGGGCTTTTAACGCGGACGAGGTTGTTCCGTTGTGTTGTTTCGGTGTTAGCCGTGTTGTGTCATCTCGCTGTTTTGCGCATTGCATAAGCAATTGTGTGATTTAATTGTGTCCAGTTATATATTAAATGGAGGACCTACTGAGAAATTGGGACTTAGAAGAGCTAACATCCACATTTGAATGTAGCTATTTAGATTAGTCAAACAGTTATATTTCAGGTAATAATGCAACAACTGGTGCAGGCTTATGTCTAATTCTTATATGATGCTCCTTATAACTTCACACAAAATCACACAGTTGAACATCCAAACGAATCAATCAGCTGTCCTCGCAATAAAATCTGTCGGTCCAAGGAAAAGAAAGTAGTTTAGAATCAATTACCAAACACAGATTCGATTCAACGACAGGCTGCGATTGAATTATCCATTGGAATCCAATGAAATCTTGTAGTTGAATCGAAAATATGATATAATTCGTTACCAACTATACACTTCCCATTGGATAAAATATCGCTGTATTTGAGGAATGGTGAGTGTAACGTCCCATTGAATCCAAGCGTAAGTCTTTGACAGAACGACAGATTTTTCTGTGTGTACCTGCAAGCAACCTATCAGACCATGAGAAATAAACAAAATTCTCCTCAGAAGAAATAAAACAACAGAAAACAAATATGCAAACTAGACTAACAAGACAAGATATTAAAAATTCCTTTTAACATTATATCTGCTCGAACCAGAACAACTAGTCTGGGATCCCAGGCCCATTTTCACTACTTACTACTAACAAGCTAATTTTGCGTGAGTAGCTTCATTTTGATGAGACGCCCAACTTTTTCCTCTACAAAAATTCTCGATTGTGGTAGCTAACAGGGGTAGTAGGGATGAAATATGTCAATTTGACCAGTGTCAAAAATTAATTAGGAACAGTTAGCTTTTCAACTAAATCTTAAGAATGTGATCAACTTTATTAGAAAAAATGTTTGTCCTACAAAATCTATGGTTTGATCACATTGTCCCCCTCCATCCAACATGTACCAATAACAAGGTCATACAAATTTATTACTAACAGCCTGATTTTTTCACTATTGCTTCGTTAATATTTTTACAACTTGACAGCAACATTGTCCTACAAATCACGTGGTATGTTATCCCGGTCCTACGACCAGAAGTTGTTAATACCACAAGACCATTTTTTTCATTACTAACTGTAGGACAAAATATCACATAATAGGTTACTGTGTTCTCTGGCCAAACGAAATAATATCCTACAAAAAAACAGGTATGTATCATTAGTCCGACAAGAATTGTCATTTTTCTACTTGTTAGTAGTAGGTAGTGAAAATGGGCCTGGGATCCCGGACCAAACAGCAGTAACAAACATTGACAAATTTAAAAGATGGTTGAACATTTTGAAATAAAATGTTGCTGGCGGTCTCTAATATCTGCACAACAAAATTTCACATTTCATGGTTTAAGACAGTAGTTATTTCCGTCAAATCAAAATTATCGACCCCTCTCGCTGGAGCATTCTGAAAACCTATTAGGTGTTAGAATTTTTTATAAGTTCATGTCTTAATTGCGTCCATTTCATGTATTTTTTGACACGTAAGACATTTTTTATAATTTAAACAGATTTCAATTCAGTTTTCATTTTATGCGATCTTGCTCTTAAGTATTGAAGTGCTTGCAAGTACTCCAGTAAGAAGTATCGTTACTTATGACTTAACGGAAATGACTTTTTTTTATACCATTTCATTCTGAACATGCCAGACTGTCAGAAAAAATCGCTGGCCTTTTTCAAATCAAAATTTTCGACCCCTCTCACTGCAGCATTCTGAAAATCTATTAGAATAGGTGTTAGAATTTTTTATAAGTTCATGTCTTAATTGCTTCCATTTCACGTATTTTTTGACAAGTAAGCCATTTCTTATAATTTAAACAGACTTTAATTCAGTTTTCATTTTATGCGATCTTGCTCTTAAGTATTGAAGTAGTTGCAAGTGCTCCAGTAAGAAGTATCGTTCCTTATGACTTAACAGAAATGGCTTCTTTTTTTTTTTTTTTTTTTTTTCTTGCGGCATCAACAACTTCTCATTAGAGAAAAGCCTCGCATTATTTACCCGTTGTTCCCAGGTTAGCATAGTTTGTTTACGTATTCACACTTTGTAAAATAAATTCGTGTTTTTTAGGAAGAGTATCGCTTTTTTTTGATTTTCCTGGTTTTCACCCAATATGGATGTGATATTGTTCGGTAAGTGACAGTTCCGCCTTTGTACCTCGTATCTTCTGCATTCTGTTAATATGTGTTTGACTGTAATTGCACAGCCACATTCTTCGCATTCCGGCACTGATTGTCTTAGGTACATGTACGAGGAGGTCAGACGAGTATGTCCTATCCTCATCCTTGTTATGACAACTTGTTCCCTTCTGTTGCCCTGATGGAGAATTCCATGCTTTCACCTTTCTTTTTATCTGCGTCAGATGGGTTTCGCAACCGTTCCATTCCTCCTGCCACGATTCCCATATTTTCTCTTTAAACCAGCCTTTCAAATCATCTGGTCTAATTGGTACGCCTTCAGGGACCTCATCTGACTGAGCTGCTTGCCTAGCAGCCTCGTCAGCAGCTTCATTGCCAGATATGCCAACATGACTTGGTGTCCACACAAAAATAACTGTTTTTTGCCCATGATGCAATAAATTTATAACAGCTAATATTCTTTGTACAAGCGGATCCTTGGTGTACATATCGCTCATGGCTTCTAGAGAACTTAGCGAGTCCGAGCATATGAGAAATGTCCGCGACACGGAACGCTCTATAAAACGGAGTGCCTGCCATATTGCATACAGCTCGGCGGTACAAACTGTACTTTGAGGCGGTAGTGACCACGAGCATGCGGTGTCTGTGATATAGATGGCGCTTCCTACTCCTTGTTCCGTTTTCGATCCATCGGTATATATTTTGATCGCACCAGGATGTTTGTTGATAACCTTGTAAAAGGCAGTTTTCAGCAAGAATGGTGACGCACTCTTTCTGCTGTACTCTTGACACTCCAAGTCCAGTCTAGGCCTGCTCAATTCCCAAGGCGGAACTTCACAGGCGCCTAGGCTGTAGAGGTCTGGTACATCAGAAATAGATTCCGATTCCATCCATTCTCTGAAACGGATGCCTGCAGGGCGGGTGTATGCTGCTCTATTGTGATACACGGGATCAATGTTCTCCGAAAAAAACGGATAGTTTGGGTGGTTTGGTTGCGCTAATATTTTTGCAGCATAGTTTGTCAACATATGTTTCCTTCGGTATCTTAAAGGGGGAATCCCGGCCTCACAGCACAGTGCGTTGATAGGACTTGTTCGGAATGCTCCTAGCGCTAGTCTTAGACCTTCAGCATGAACGGCGTCTAAACGCTTCAGTTTGGATTTTCTCGCCGAACCATACACTAGGCAACCATATTCTATTTTGGACATTATTAATGTCCTATATATCACTAAAAGCGTGTCTCTATCTCCACCCCAAGTCAGATTTGATACCGTTTTGAGAATATTCATTGTCTTCTTGCACCTAGTGATTAAGTCCTCCAAATGGGCATTCCAATTTAATTTGTTGTCCCATATGACCCCTAAGAATTTTGTTGTTGTCTTGCATGTGATGTCCCTGTTGCGTATCTTTAGTTTGGGATCCTCGTGTGGGGTTCGAAGCCGACAAAAATGGATGCAGTGTGATTTGGCAGTGGAAAAATTAAAACCGAGGCTCGATGCTGTGCTGGTCAAGTTGTCAATAGCTGTTTGCAACTCTTCGCTGACTTCTTCTATCGAATTTCCACTATAGAAGATTGTTAGATCGTCCACATACATGATTTTTTCAACTGGGCCTTCGATACTATTTAGGAGATTGTTTACAGCAATAGAGAAAAGTACAGCACTTAGAGTAGATCCTTGTGGTACTCCGTTTTCCATGTGTCGATGCTCTGATAGTTGTGAACCATACCTTATAGTGAATTTTCTGTTCATTAAAAATTGTTGGACATATCTTGGCAGGTTACCTTTCATCCCCCACTGTTTGATGGTGTCTAGTATGTTATACCTCCAAGTGGTATCGAAGGCTTTTTCAAGGTCAAGGAATACAGCAACTGTGTGTTTTTTGTTAATGAATCCAGTTTGTATGTAGTTTTCCATGTACACTAAATTATCAACTGCCGACCTGTGCTGTCTATGTCCGGACTGGAATTTTGAAATGATGCCATTTGATTCCAGATACCACATAAGTCTCCTGCTTACCATTTTCTCAAGTAACTTGCTCAGACAGGATATCAAAGATATAGGTCTATAGCTAGATGTAAGCATTGGATCTTTTCCTTGCTTTAGGATAGGAATGATCACAGCTAGCCTCCATTCGTCTGGAAAGATATTACTACTCCATATGTTGTTATATAAATTAAGGAGCTGGAGCTTTGCGCTTTCAGGTAACTGCCTGATCATCTCATAATGTATGCTATCTATGCCAGGAGCTGTGTCTCCTGTCTCCGCCAATGCATATTCCAGTTCTCTTGTACAGAACGGCTTGTTGTACGATTCTAATGGCGATTCCTCGTACAACAGGTTGTTTTGCTCAAAATTAGACTTTTGAGCGAGAAAGCTTAGGCTGAGGTTTTCATCACTGTATATGTCTTCGAAAATGGCTTCTTTTCTATACCATTTCATTCTGAATATGCCAGACTGTCAGCAACAATCGCTGGCATTTTTCCTTTCATTTAATTTTTTTTTAGTAATTCTCGAAACTTTCAAGTTTCTACTACATCTAAAAAGCTAGACTATGAAAATAGCCATTTCTGTTATACTCCAACTCATGTAAGGTATTTTTATTATCTTGCCTCGTTAATTCTATTTCATTCGCATGTCACAATGCAAGTCAGTTGTTTTCTATACTGTGTAAGGCTTTCGCGGCCATCGTCCAATGGATTTGTGGTTCTTGGGTTTTTAGGCCGGCGTCGTTTAGCGTTAAAGCTTGACGTTTCCCCACCACGAGTGGATGGCATCTTCAGAAGCTATTTCACTTCGGCGACTTCCAAAATACTGAGTCGTGGTGGCGAAACGTCAAGCTTTAACGCTAAACGACGCCGGCCTAAAAACCCAAGAACCACAAATTCATCAGTTGTTTTCTTTCATCTGAGCAATCTTTTGTTTATTTTGCATGGCATGCTGGATTGCTTACAGGTAGAAAAATTTGAAAAACACCGACTTTACAGAAATTTTGAAATAAATTGGAAACTATTCATATCGACAATCCGTTAGAAAGGCTATCAAATTTTAACCGATTGAAAAGAATTAGACATTTCTATATAAAAAAATTAAGTTACCAGCGATTGAAGTTTCCAAGTACAAAAAGAATTAAAATTTGACAGTACCAGCTGACCTGACATATTTCGTACTTAGTCCGCAAAGTAAGAGCCTTCTATGTTTTATAGATGCTGCGATATTCAATTTTTGTCTATATCAAAAATGCTTATTTTCGCCTAAACAGCTCGTTTTAAGTATCATTTGTGATACATAGAGTCACTAGAGTCAATCAAGGAATCTAAATATGCAATAATATAATAGGGATTTCTATTTAAAGAATGCAACTTTGATAAGTTACACATCTAATGGTTATGGTAAATATGTTTGTAACATAGATTTTATTATATATACATGCTTTATTTTAGCCTTTTTTTCTAATTCGAATAGGGAAGCAGCTATCGTCCACCCACACGTCATTGGTACATCTTTTGCAGGGTATTTGACAGACTATTAGCCAAACCTCGTGGGCCTACAGATAGGCTCACTTCAAATATACTTTATTAATAGACCTGTTCCACAAACATATCTGATTTTTTATATGCTTTTTTTGTCACATTTTCAAGAATTTATAAAAATATGTAAATTTTTACTTTTTTTAAAATGTTTCTTAAACTTCATTTTTGTGTGTTTTTAATATGTGGATTATACTTTTTCAACTGAAGTAATAATTTTTCACAAATACTACCGAAAGTAGTGAGAAAGTAGTGAGCTGACATTGCTATCAAATACGTAATAAAATAAGGAGGTTACTTTTAACTTGATTTAAAAAAAAATAAATAAATGCGATAAGTGCATTTAAAAACGTTTATTTTATTACTGTTTACAAGAATATGCTACGTGTATCACCAAGCGCAAGTGACTTGTCAAAGTTAATGACAGCAAGGGTCAATGCAGTGAAGACAAGAATTTATTTTAATTTATTTTTGACTGCATTGATTCTAACTGCCATTAATTTTGACAAGTTGTTTGAGCTTGGTGATACACGTAGCATATTCTGGTAAACAGTAATAAAATAAAAGTTTTTAAAAGCACTTGAAGGACTATATCGCATTTATTTATATCTTTATCTACTCCCATTAAGTCATACAGCGATTGTC
>CATOUR010000694.1:0-22333 GCA_951848785.1 Callosobruchus maculatus | reverse complement strand
ACAGACGTACAGACGTACAGACGTACAGACGTACAGACGTACAGACGTACAGACGTACAGACGTACAGACGTACAGACGTACAGACGTACAGACGTACAGACGTACAGACGTACAGACGTACAGACGTACAGACGTACAGACGTACAGACGTACAGACGTACAGACGTACAGACGTACAGACGTACAGACGTACAGACGTACAGACGTACAGACGTACAGACGTACAGACGTACAGACGTACAGACGTACAGACGTACAGACGTACAGACGTACAGACGTACAGACGTACAGACGTACAGACGTACAGACGTACAGACGTACAGACGTACAGACGTACAGACGTACAGACGTACAGACGTACAGACGTACAGACGTACAGACGTACAGACGTACAGACGTACAGACGTACAGACGTACAGACGTACAGACGTACAGACGTACAGACGTACAGACGTACAGACGTACAGACGTACAGACGTACAGACGTACAGACGTACAGACGTACAGACGTACAGACGTACAGACGTACAGACGTACAGACGTACAGACGTACAGACGTACAGACGTACAGACGTACAGACGTACAGACGTACAGACGTACAGACGTACAGACGTACAGACGTACAGACGTACAGACGTACAGACGTACAGACGTACAGACGTACAGACGTACAGACGTACAGACGTACAGACGTACAGACGTACAGACGTACAGACGTACAGACGTACAGACGTACAGACGTACAGACGTACAGACGTACAGACGTACAGACGTACAGACGTACAGACGTACAGACGTACAGACGTACAGACGTACAGACGTACAGACGTACAGACGTACAGACGTACAGACGTACAGACGTACAGACGTACAGACGTACAGACGTACAGACGTACAGACGTACAGACGTACAGACGTACAGACGTACAGACGTACAGACGTACAGACGTACAGACGTACAGACGTACAGACGTACAGACGTACAGACGTACAGACGTACAGACGTACAGACGTACAGACGTACAGACGTACAGACGTACAGACGTACAGACGTACAGACGTACAGACGTACAGACGTACAGACGTACAGACGTACAGACGTACAGACGTACAGACGTACAGACGTACAGACGTACAGACGTACAGACGTACAGACGTACAGACGTACAGACGTACAGACGTACAGACGTACAGACGTACAGACGTACAGACGTACAGACGTACAGACGTACAGACGTACAGACGTACAGACGTACAGACGTACAGACGTACAGACGTACAGACGTACAGACGTACAGACGTACAGACGTACAGACGTACAGACGTACAGACGTACAGACGTACAGACGTACAGACGTACAGACGTACAGACGTACAGACGTACAGACGTACAGACGTACAGACGTACAGACGTACAGACGTACAGACGTACAGACGTACAGACGTACAGACGTACAGACGTACAGACGTACAGACGTACAGACGTACAGACGTACAGACGTACAGACGTACAGACGTACAGACGTACAGACGTACAGACGTACAGACGTACAGACGTACAGACGTACAGACGTACAGACGTACAGACGTACAGACGTACAGACGTACAGACGTACAGACGTACAGACGTACAGACGTACAGACGTACAGACGTACAGACGTACAGACGTACAGACGTACAGACGTACAGACGTACAGACGTACAGACGTACAGACGTACAGACGTACAGACGTACAGACGTACAGACGTACAGACGTACAGACGTACAGACGTACAGACGTACAGACGTACAGACGTACAGACGTACAGACGTACAGACGTACAGACGTACAGACGTACAGACGTACAGACGTACAGACGTACAGACGTACAGACGTACAGACGTACAGACGTACAGACGTACAGACGTACAGACGTACAGACGTACAGACGTACAGACGTACAGACGTACAGACGTACAGACGTACAGACGTACAGACGTACAGACGTACAGACGTACAGACGTACAGACGTACAGACGTACAGACGTACAGACGTACAGACGTACAGACGTACAGACGTACAGACGTACAGACGTACAGACGTACAGACGTACAGACGTACAGACGTACAGACGTACAGACGTACAGACGTACAGACGTACAGACGTACAGACGTACAGACGTACAGACGTACAGACGTACAGACGTACAGACGTACAGACGTACAGACGTACAGACGTACAGACGTACAGACGTACAGACGTACAGACGTACAGACGTACAGACGTACAGACGTACAGACGTACAGACGTACAGACGTACAGACGTACAGACGTACAGACGTACAGACGTACAGACGTACAGACGTACAGACGTACAGACGTACAGACGTACAGACGTACAGACGTACAGACGTACAGACGTACAGACGTACAGACGTACAGACGTACAGACGTACAGACGTACAGACGTACAGACGTACAGACGTACAGACGTACAGACGTACAGACGTACAGACGTACAGACGTACAGACGTACAGACGTACAGACGTACAGACGTACAGACGTACAGACGTACAGACGTACAGACGTACAGACGTACAGACGTACAGACGTACAGACGTACAGACGTACAGACGTACAGACGTACAGACGTACAGACGTACAGACGTACAGACGTACAGACGTACAGACGTACAGACGTACAGACGTACAGACGTACAGACGTACAGACGTACAGACGTACAGACGTACAGACGTACAGACGTACAGACGTACAGACGTACAGACGTACAGACGTACAGACGTACAGACGTACAGACGTACAGACGTACAGACGTACAGACGTACAGACGTACAGACGTACAGACGTACAGACGTACAGACGTACAGACGTACAGACGTACAGACGTACAGACGTACAGAGTACAGACGTACAGACGTACAGACGTACAGACGTACAGGTACAGACGTACAGACGTACAGACGTACAGACGTACAGACGTACAGACGTACAGACGTACAGACGTACAGACGTACAGACGTACAGACGTACAGACGTACAGACGTACAGACGTACAGACGTACAGACGTACAGACGTACAGACGTACAGACGTACAGACGTACAGACGTACAGACGTACAGACGTACAGACGTACAGACGTACAGACGTACAGACGTACAGACGTACAGACGTACAGACGTACAGACGTACAGACGTACAGACGTACAGACGTACAGACGTACAGACGTACAGACGTACAGACGTACAGACGTACAGACGTACAGACGTACAGACGTACAGACGTACAGACGTACAGACGTACAGACGTACAGACGTACAGACGTACAGACGTACAGACGTACAGACGTACAGACGTACAGACGTACAGACGTACAGACGTACAGACGTACAGACGTACAGACGTACAGACGTACAGACGTACAGACGTACAGACGTACAGACGTACAGACGTACAGACGTACAGACGTACAGACGTACAGACGTACAGACGTACAGACGTACAGACGTACAGACGTACAGACGTACAGACGTACAGACGTACAGACGTACAGACGTACAGACGTACAGACGTACAGACGTACAGACGTACAGACGTACAGACGTACAGACGTACAGACGTACAGACGTACAGACGTACAGACGTACAGACGTACAGACGTACAGACGTACAGACGTACAGACGTACAGACGTACAGACGTACAGACGTACAGACGTACAGACGTACAGACGTACAGACGTACAGACGTACAGACGTACAGACGTACAGACGTACAGACGTACAGACGTACAGACGTACAGACGTACAGACGTACAGACGTACAGACGTACAGACGTACAGACGTACAGACGTACAGACGTACAGACGTACAGACGTACAGACGTACAGACGTACAGACGTACAGACGTACAGACGTACAGACGTACAGACGTACAGACGTACAGACGTACAGACGTACAGACGTACAGACGTACAGACGTACAGACGTACAGACGTACAGACGTACAGACGTACAGACGTACAGACGTACAGACGTACAGACGTACAGACGTACAGACGTACAGACGTACAGACGTACAGACGTACAGACGTACAGACGTACAGACGTACAGACGTACAGACGTACAGACGTACAGACGTACAGACGTACAGACGTACAGACGTACAGACGTACAGACGTACAGACGTACAGACGTACAGACGTACAGACGTACAGACGTACAGACGTACAGACGTACAGACGTACAGACGTACAGACGTACAGACGTACAGACGTACAGACGTACAGACGTACAGACGTACAGACGTACAGACGTACAGACGTACAGACGTACAGACGTACAGACGTACAGACGTACAGACGTACAGACGTACAGACGTACAGACGTACAGACGTACAGACGTACAGACGTACAGACGTACAGACGTACAGACGTACAGACGTACAGACGTACAGACGTACAGACGTACAGACGTACAGACGTACAGACGTACAGACGTACAGACGTACAGACGTACAGACGTACAGACGTACAGACGTACAGACGTACAGACGTACAGACGTACAGACGTACAGACGTACAGACGTACAGACGTACAGACGTACAGACGTACAGACGTACAGACGTACAGACGTACAGACGTACAGACGTACAGACGTACAGACGTACAGACGTACAGACGTACAGACGTACAGACGTACAGACGTACAGACGTACAGACGTACAGACGTACAGACGTACAGACGTACAGACGTACAGACGTACAGACGTACAGACGTACAGACGTACAGACGTACAGACGTACAGACGTACAGACGTACAGACGTACAGACGTACAGACGTACAGACGTACAGACGTACAGACGTACAGACGTACAGACGTACAGACGTACAGACGTACAGACGTACAGACGTACAGACGTACAGACGTACAGACGTACAGACGTACAGACGTACAGACGTACAGACGTACAGACGTACAGACGTACAGACGTACAGACGTACAGACGTACAGACGTACAGACGTACAGACGTACAGACGTACAGACGTACAGACGTACAGACGTACAGACGTACAGACGTACAGACGTACAGACGTACAGACGTACAGACGTACAGACGTACAGACGTACAGACGTACAGACGTACAGACGTACAGACGTACAGACGTACAGACGTACAGACGTACAGACGTACAGACGTACAGACGTACAGACGTACAGACGTACAGACGTACAGACGTACAGACGTACAGACGTACAGACGTACAGACGTACAGACGTACAGACGTACAGACGTACAGACGTACAGACGTACAGACGTACAGACGTACAGACGTACAGACGTACAGACGTACAGACGTACAGACGTACAGACGTACAGACGTACAGACGTACAGACGTACAGACGTACAGACGTACAGACGTACAGACGTACAGACGTACAGACGTACAGACGTACAGACGTACAGACGTACAGACGTACAGACGTACAGACGTACAGACGTACAGACGTACAGACGTACAGACGTACAGACGTACAGACGTACAGACGTACAGACGTACAGACGTACAGACGTACAGACGTACAGACGTACAGACGTACAGACGTACAGACGTACAGACGTACAGACGTACAGACGTACAGACGTACAGACGTACAGACGTACAGACGTACAGACGTACAGACGTACAGACGTACAGACGTACAGACGTACAGACGTACAGACGTACAGACGTACAGACGTACAGACGTACAGACGTACAGACGTACAGACGTACAGACGTACAGACGTACAGACGTACAGACGTACAGACGTACAGACGTACAGACGTACAGACGTACAGACGTACAGACGTACAGACGTACAGACGTACAGACGTACAGACGTACAGACGTACAGACGTACAGACGTACAGACGTACAGACGTACAGACGTACAGACGTACAGACGTACAGACGTACAGACGTACAGACGTACAGACGTACAGACGTACAGACGTACAGACGTACAGACGTACAGACGTACAGACGTACAGACGTACAGACGTACAGACGTACAGACGTACAGACGTACAGACGTACAGACGTACAGACGTACAGACGTACAGACGTACAGACGTACAGACGTACAGACGTACAGACGTACAGACGTACAGACGTACAGACGTACAGACGTACAGACGTACAGACGTACAGACGTACAGACGTACAGACGTACAGACGTACAGACGTACAGACGTACAGACGTACAGACGTACAGACGTACAGACGTACAGACGTACAGACGTACAGACGTACAGACGTACAGACGTACAGACGTACAGACGTACAGACGTACAGACGTACAGACGTACAGACGTACAGACGTACAGACGTACAGACGTACAGACGTACAGACGTACAGACGTACAGACGTACAGACGTACAGACGTACAGACGTACAGACGTACAGACGTACAGACGTACAGACGTACAGACGTACAGACGTACAGACGTACAGACGTACAGACGTACAGACGTACAGACGTACAGACGTACAGACGTACAGACGTACAGACGTACAGACGTACAGACGTACAGACGTACAGACGTACAGACGTACAGACGTACAGACGTACAGACGTACAGACGTACAGACGTACAGACGTACAGACGTACAGACGTACAGACGTACAGACGTACAGACGTACAGACGTACAGACGTACAGACGTACAGACGTACAGACGTACAGACGTACAGACGTACAGACGTACAGACGTACAGACGTACAGACGTACAGACGTACAGACGTACAGACGTACAGACGTACAGACGTACAGACGTACAGACGTACAGACGTACAGACGTACAGACGTACAGACGTACAGACGTACAGACGTACAGACGTACAGACGTACAGACGTACAGACGTACAGACGTACAGACGTACAGACGTACAGACGTACAGACGTACAGACGTACAGACGTACAGACGTACAGACGTACAGACGTACAGACGTACAGACGTACAGACGTACAGACGTACAGACGTACAGACGTACAGACGTACAGACGTACAGACGTACAGACGTACAGACGTACAGACGTACAGACGTACAGACGTACAGACGTACAGACGTACAGACGTACAGACGTACAGACGTACAGACGTACAGACGTACAGACGTACAGACGTACAGACGTACAGACGTACAGACGTACAGACGTACAGACGTACAGACGTACAGACGTACAGACGTACAGACGTACAGACGTACAGACGTACAGACGTACAGACGTACAGACGTACAGACGTACAGACGTACAGACGTACAGACGTACAGACGTACAGACGTACAGACGTACAGACGTACAGACGTACAGACGTACAGACGTACAGACGTACAGACGTACAGACGTACAGACGTACAGACGTACAGACGTACAGACGTACAGACGTACAGACGTACAGACGTACAGACGTACAGACGTACAGACGTACAGACGTACAGACGTACAGACGTACAGACGTACAGACGTACAGACGTACAGACGTACAGACGTACAGACGTACAGACGTACAGACGTACAGACGTACAGACGTACAGACGTACAGACGTACAGACGTACAGACGTACAGACGTACAGACGTACAGACGTACAGACGTACAGACGTACAGACGTACAGACGTACAGACGTACAGACGTACAGACGTACAGACGTACAGACGTACAGACGTACAGACGTACAGACGTACAGACGTACAGACGTACAGACGTACAGACGTACAGACGTACAGACGTACAGACGTACAGACGTACAGACGTACAGACGTACAGACGTACAGACGTACAGACGTACAGACGTACAGACGTACAGACGTACAGACGTACAGACGTACAGACGTACAGACGTACAGACGTACAGACGTACAGACGTACAGACGTACAGACGTACAGACGTACAGACGTACAGACGTACAGACGTACAGACGTACAGACGTACAGACGTACAGACGTACAGACGTACAGACGTACAGACGTACAGACGTACAGACGTACAGACGTACAGACGTACAGACGTACAGACGTACAGACGTACAGACGTACAGACGTACAGACGTACAGACGTACAGACGTACAGACGTACAGACGTACAGACGTACAGACGTACAGACGTACAGACGTACAGACGTACAGACGTACAGACGTACAGACGTACAGACGTACAGACGTACAGACGTACAGACGTACAGACGTACAGACGTACAGACGTACAGACGTACAGACGTACAGACGTACAGACGTACAGACGTACAGACGTACAGACGTACAGACGTACAGACGTACAGACGTACAGACGTACAGACGTACAGACGTACAGACGTACAGACGTACAGACGTACAGACGTACAGACGTACAGACGTACAGACGTACAGACGTACAGACGTACAGACGTACAGACGTACAGACGTACAGACGTACAGACGTACAGACGTACAGACGTACAGACGTACAGACGTACAGACGTACAGACGTACAGACGTACAGACGTACAGACGTACAGACGTACAGACGTACAGACGTACAGACGTACAGACGTACAGACGTACAGACGTACAGACGTACAGACGTACAGACGTACAGACGTACAGACGTACAGACGTACAGACGTACAGACGTACAGACGTACAGACGTACAGACGTACAGACGTACAGACGTACAGACGTACAGACGTACAGACGTACAGACGTACAGACGTACAGACGTACAGACGTACAGACGTACAGACGTACAGACGTACAGACGTACAGACGTACAGACGTACAGACGTACAGACGTACAGACGTACAGACGTACAGACGTACAGACGTACAGACGTACAGACGTACAGACGTACAGACGTACAGACGTACAGACGTACAGACGTACAGACGTACAGACGTACAGACGTACAGACGTACAGACGTACAGACGTACAGACGTACAGACGTACAGACGTACAGACGTACAGACGTACAGACGTACAGACGTACAGACGTACAGACGTACAGACGTACAGACGTACAGACGTACAGACGTACAGACGTACAGACGTACAGACGTACAGACGTACAGACGTACAGACGTACAGACGTACAGACGTACAGACGTACAGACGTACAGACGTACAGACGTACAGACGTACAGACGTACAGACGTACAGACGTACAGACGTACAGACGTACAGACGTACAGACGTACAGACGTACAGACGTACAGACGTACAGACGTACAGACGTACAGACGTACAGACGTACAGACGTACAGACGTACAGACGTACAGACGTACAGACGTACAGACGTACAGACGTACAGACGTACAGACGTACAGACGTACAGACGTACAGACGTACAGACGTACAGACGTACAGACGTACAGACGTACAGACGTACAGACGTACAGACGTACAGACGTACAGACGTACAGACGTACAGACGTACAGACGTACAGACGTACAGACGTACAGACGTACAGACGTACAGACGTACAGACGTACAGACGTACAGACGTACAGACGTACAGACGTACAGACGTACAGACGTACAGACGTACAGACGTACAGACGTACAGACGTACAGACGTACAGACGTACAGACGTACAGACGTACAGACGTACAGACGTACAGACGTACAGACGTACAGACGTACAGACGTACAGACGTACAGACGTACAGACGTACAGACGTACAGACGTACAGACGTACAGACGTACAGACGTACAGACGTACAGACGTACAGACGTACAGACGTACAGACGTACAGACGTACAGACGTACAGACGTACAGACGTACAGACGTACAGACGTACAGACGTACAGACGTACAGACGTACAGACGTACAGACGTACAGACGTACAGACGTACAGACGTACAGACGTACAGACGTACAGACGTACAGACGTACAGACGTACAGACGTACAGACGTACAGACGTACAGACGTACAGACGTACAGACGTACAGACGTACAGACGTACAGACGTACAGACGTACAGACGTACAGACGTACAGACGTACAGACGTACAGACGTACAGACGTACAGACGTACAGACGTACAGACGTACAGACGTACAGACGTACAGACGTACAGACGTACAGACGTACAGACGTACAGACGTACAGACGTACAGACGTACAGACGTACAGACGTACAGACGTACAGACGTACAGACGTACAGACGTACAGACGTACAGACGTACAGACGTACAGACGTACAGACGTACAGACGTACAGACGTACAGACGTACAGACGTACAGACGTACAGACGTACAGACGTACAGACGTACAGACGTACAGACGTACAGACGTACAGACGTACAGACGTACAGACGTACAGACGTACAGACGTACAGACGTACAGACGTACAGACGTACAGACGTACAGACGTACAGACGTACAGACGTACAGACGTACAGACGTACAGACGTACAGACGTACAGACGTACAGACGTACAGACGTACAGACGTACAGACGTACAGACGTACAGACGTACAGACGTACAGACGTACAGACGTACAGACGTACAGACGTACAGACGTACAGACGTACAGACGTACAGACGTACAGACGTACAGACGTACAGACGTACAGACGTACAGACGTACAGACGTACAGACGTACAGACGTACAGACGTACAGACGTACAGACGTACAGACGTACAGACGTACAGACGTACAGACGTACAGACGTACAGACGTACAGACGTACAGACGTACAGACGTACAGACGTACAGACGTACAGACGTACAGACGTACAGACGTACAGACGTACAGACGTACAGACGTACAGACGTACAGACGTACAGACGTACAGACGTACAGACGTACAGACGTACAGACGTACAGACGTACAGACGTACAGACGTACAGACGTACAGACGTACAGACGTACAGACGTACAGACGTACAGACGTACAGACGTACAGACGTACAGACGTACAGACGTACAGACGTACAGACGTACAGACGTACAGACGTACAGACGTACAGACGTACAGACGTACAGACGTACAGACGTACAGACGTACAGACGTACAGACGTACAGACGTACAGACGTACAGACGTACAGACGTACAGACGTACAGACGTACAGACGTACAGACGTACAGACGTACAGACGTACAGACGTACAGACGTACAGACGTACAGACGTACAGACGTACAGACGTACAGACGTACAGACGTACAGACGTACAGACGTACAGACGTACAGACGTACAGACGTACAGACGTACAGACGTACAGACGTACAGACGTACAGACGTACAGACGTACAGACGTACAGACGTACAGACGTACAGACGTACAGACGTACAGACGTACAGACGTACAGACGTACAGACGTACAGACGTACAGACGTACAGACGTACAGACGTACAGACGTACAGACGTACAGACGTACAGACGTACAGACGTACAGACGTACAGACGTACAGACGTACAGACGTACAGACGTACAGACGTACAGACGTACAGACGTACAGACGTACAGACGTACAGACGTACAGACGTACAGACGTACAGACGTACAGACGTACAGACGTACAGACGTACAGACGTACAGACGTACAGACGTACAGACGTACAGACGTACAGACGTACAGACGTACAGACGTACAGACGTACAGACGTACAGACGTACAGACGTACAGACGTACAGACGTACAGACGTACAGACGTACAGACGTACAGACGTACAGACGTACAGACGTACAGACGTACAGACGTACAGACGTACAGACGTACAGACGTACAGACGTACAGACGTACAGACGTACAGACGTACAGACGTACAGACGTACAGACGTACAGACGTACAGACGTACAGACGTACAGACGTACAGACGTACAGACGTACAGACGTACAGACGTACAGACGTACAGACGTACAGACGTACAGACGTACAGACGTACAGACGTACAGACGTACAGACGTACAGACGTACAGACGTACAGACGTACAGACGTACAGACGTACAGACGTACAGACGTACAGACGTACAGACGTACAGACGTACAGACGTACAGACGTACAGACGTACAGACGTACAGACGTACAGACGTACAGACGTACAGACGTACAGACGTACAGACGTACAGACGTACAGACGTACAGACGTACAGACGTACAGACGTACAGACGTACAGACGTACAGACGTACAGACGTACAGACGTACAGACGTACAGACGTACAGACGTACAGACGTACAGACACGTACAGACGTACAGACGTACAGACGTACAGACGTACAGACGTACAGACGTACAGACGTACAGACGTACAGACGTACAGACGTACAGACGTACAGACGTACAGACGTACAGACGTACAGACGTACAGACGTACAGACGTACAGACGTACAGACGTACAGACGTACAGACGTACAGACGTACAGACGTACAGACGTACAGACGTACAGACGTACAGACGTACAGACGTACAGACGTACAGACGTACAGACGTACAGACGTACAGACGTACAGACGTACAGACGTACAGACGTACAGACGTACAGACGTACAGACGTACAGACGTACAGACGTACAGACGTACAGACGTACAGACGTACAGACGTACAGACGTACAGACGTACAGACGTACAGACGTACAGACGTACAGACGTACAGACGTACAGACGTACAGACGTACAGACGTACAGACGTACAGACGTACAGACGTACAGACGTACAGACGTACAGACGTACAGACGTACAGACGTACAGACGTACAGACGTACAGACGTACAGACGTACAGACGTACAGACGTACAGACGTACAGACGTACAGACGTACAGACGTACAGACGTACAGACGTACAGACGTACAGACGTACAGACGTACAGACGTACAGACGTACAGACGTACAGACGTACAGACGTACAGGACGTACAGACGTACAGACGTACAGACGTACAGACGTACAGACGTACAGACGTACAGACGTACAGACGTACAGACGTACAGACGTACAGACGTACAGACGTACAGACGTACAGACGTACAGACGTACAGACGTACAGACGTACAGACGTACAGACGTACAGACGTACAGACGTACAGACGTACAGACGTACAGACGTACAGACGTACAGACGTACAGACGTACAGACGTACAGACGTACAGACGTACAGACGTACAGACGTACAGACGTACAGACGTACAGACGTACAGACGTACAGACGTACAGACGTACAGACGTACAGACGTACAGACGTACAGACGTACAGACGTACAGACGTACAGACGTACAGACGTACAGACGTACAGACGTACAGACGTACAGACGTACAGACGTACAGACGTACAGACGTACAGACGTACAGACGTACAGACGTACAGACGTACAGACGTACAGACGTACAGACGTACAGACGTACAGACGTACAGACGTACAGACGTACAGACGTACAGACGTACAGACGTACAGACGTACAGACGTACAGACGTACAGACGTACAGACGTACAGACGTACAGACGTACAGACGTACAGACGTACAGACGTACAGACGTACAGACGTACAGACGTACAGACGTACAGACGTACAGACGTACAGACGTACAGACGTACAGACGTACAGACGTACAGACGTACAGACGTACAGACGTACAGACGTACAGACGTACAGACGTACAGACGTACAGACGTACAGACGTACAGACGTACAGACGTACAGACGTACAGACGTACAGACGTACAGACGTACAGACGTACAGACGTACAGACGTACAGACGTACAGACGTACAGACGTACAGACGTACAGACGTACAGACGTACAGACGTACAGACGTACAGACGTACAGACGTACAGACGTACAGACGTACAGACGTACAGACGTACAGACGTACAGACGTACAGACGTACAGACGTACAGACGTACAGACGTACAGACGTACAGACGTACAGACGTACAGACGTACAGACGTACAGACGTACAGACGTACAGACGTACAGACGTACAGACGTACAGACGTACAGACGTACAGACGTACAGACGTACAGACGTACAGACGTACAGACGTACAGACGTACAGACGTACAGACGTACAGACGTACAGACGTACAGACGTACAGACGTACAGACGTACAGACGTACAGACGTACAGACGTACAGACGTACAGACGTACAGACGTACAGACGTACAGACGTACAGACGTACAGACGTACAGACGTACAGACGTACAGACGTACAGACGTACAGACGTACAGACGTACAGACGTACAGACGTACAGACGTACAGACGTACAGACGTACAGACGTACAGACGTACAGACGTACAGACGTACAGACGTACAGACGTACAGACGTACAGACGTACAGACGTACAGACGTACAGACGTACAGACGTACAGACGTACAGACGTACAGACGTACAGACGTACAGACGTACAGACGTACAGACGTACAGACGTACAGACGTACAGACGTACAGACGTACAGACGTACAGACGTACAGACGTACAGACGTACAGACGTACAGACGTACAGACGTACAGACGTACAGACGTACAGACGTACAGACGTACAGACGTACAGACGTACAGACGTACAGACGTACAGACGTACAGACGTACAGACGTACAGACGTACAGACGTACAGACGTACAGACGTACAGACGTACAGACGTACAGACGTACAGACGTACAGACGTACAGACGTACAGACGTACAGACGTACAGACGTACAGACGTACAGACGTACAGACGTACAGACGTACAGACGTACAGACGTACAGACGTACAGACGTACAGACGTACAGACGTACAGACGTACAGACGTACAGACGTACAGACGTACAGACGTACAGACGTACAGACGTACAGACGTACAGACGTACAGACGTACAGACGTACAGACGTACAGACGTACAGACGTACAGACGTACAGACGTACAGACGTACAGACGTACAGACGTACAGACGTACAGACGTACAGACGTACAGACGTACAGACGTACAGACGTACAGACGTACAGACGTACAGACGTACAGACGTACAGACGTACAGACGTACAGACGTACAGACGTACAGACGTACAGACGTACAGACGTACAGACGTACAGACGTACAGACGTACAGACGTACAGACGTACAGACGTACAGACGTACAGACGTACAGACGTACAGACGTACAGACGTACAGACGTACAGACGTACAGACGTACAGACGTACAGACGTACAGACGTACAGACGTACAGACGTACAGACGTACAGACGTACAGACGTACAGACGTACAGACGTACAGACGTACAGACGTACAGACGTACAGACGTACAGACGTACAGACGTACAGACGTACAGACGTACAGACGTACAGACGTACAGACGTACAGACGTACAGACGTACAGACGTACAGACGTACAGACGTACAGACGTACAGACGTACAGACGTACAGACGTACAGACGTACAGACGTACAGACGTACAGACGTACAGACGTACAGACGTACAGACGTACAGACGTACAGACGTACGACAGACGTACAGACGTACAGACGTACAGACGTACAGACGTACAGACGTACAGACGTACAGACGTACAGACGTACAGACGTACAGACGTACAGACGTACAGACGTACAGACGTACAGACGTACAGACGTACAGACGTACAGACGTACAGACGTACAGACGTACAGACGTACAGACGTACAGACGTACAGACGTACAGACGTACAGACGTACAGACGTACAGACGTACAGACGTACAGACGTACAGACGTACAGACGTACAGACGTACAGACGTACAGACGTACAGACGTACAGACGTACAGACGTACAGACGTACAGACGTACAGACGTACAGACGTACAGACGTACAGACGTACAGACGTACAGACGTACAGACGTACAGACGTACAGACGTACAGACGTACAGACGTACAGACGTACAGACGTACAGACGTACAGACGTACAGACGTACAGACGTACAGACGTACAGACGTACAGACGTACAGACGTACAGACGTACAGACGTACAGACGTACAGACGTACAGACGTACAGACGTACAGACGTACAGACGTACAGACGTACAGACGTACAGACGTACAGACGTACAGACGTACAGACGTACAGACGTACAGACGTACAGACGTACAGACGTACAGACGTACAGACGTACAGACGTACAGACGTACAGACGTACAGACGTACAGACGTACAGACGTACAGACGTACAGACGTACAGACGTACAGACGTACAGACGTACAGACGTACAGACGTACAGACGTACAGACGTACAGACGTACAGACGTACAGACGTACAGACGTACAGACGTACAGACGTACAGACGTACAGACGTACAGACGTACAGACGTACAGACGTACAGACGTACAGACGTACAGACGTACAGACGTACAGACGTACAGACGTACAGACGTACAGACGTACAGACGTACAGACGTACAGACGTACAGACGTACAGACGTACAGACGTACAGACGTACAGACGTACAGACGTACAGACGTACAGACGTACAGACGTACAGACGTACAGACGTACAGACGTACAGACGTACAGACGTACAGACGTACAGACGTACAGACGTACAGACGTACAGACGTACAGACGTACAGACGTACAGACGTACAGACGTACAGACGTACAGACGTACAGACGTACAGACGTACAGACGTACAGACGTACAGACGTACAGACGTACAGACGTACAGACGTACGTACAGACGTACAGACGTACAGACGTACAGACGTACAGACGTACAGACGTACAGACGTACAGACGTACAGACGTACAGACGTACAGACGTACAGACGTACAGACGTACAGACGTACAGACGTACAGACGTACAGACGTACAGACGTACAGACGTACAGACGTACAGACGTACAGACGTACAGACGTACAGACGTACAGACGTACAGACGTACAGACGTACAGACGTACAGACGTACAGACGTACAGACGTACAGACGTACAGACGTACAGACGTACAGACGTACAGACGTACAGACGTACAGACGTACAGACGTACAGACGTACAGACGTACAGACGTACAGACGTACAGACGTACAGACGTACAGACGTACAGACGTACAGACGTACAGACGTACAGACGTACAGACGTACAGACGTACAGACGTACAGACGTACAGACGTACAGACGTACAGACGTACAGACGTACAGACGTACAGACGTACAGACGTACAGACGTACAGACGTACAGACGTACAGACGTACAGACGTACAGACGTACAGACGTACAGACGTACAGACGTACAGACGTACAGACGTACAGACGTACAGACGTACAGACGTACAGACGTACAGACGTACAGACGTACAGACGTACAGACGTACAGACGTACAGACGTACAGACGTACAGACGTACAGACGTACAGACGTACAGACGTACAGACGTACAGACGTACAGACGTACAGACGTACAGACGTACAGACGTACAGACGTACAGACGTACAGACGTACAGACGTACAGACGTACAGACGTACAGACGTACAGACGTACAGACGTACAGACGTACAGACGTACAGACGTACAGACGTACAGACGTACAGACGTACAGACGTACAGACGTACAGACGTACAGACGTACAGACGTACAGACGTACAGACGTACAGACGTACAGACGTACAGACGTACAGACGTACAGACGTACAGACGTACAGACGTACAGACGTACAGACGTACAGACGTACAGACGTACAGACGTACAGACGTACAGACGTACAGACGTACAGACGTACAGACGTACAGACGTACAGACGTACAGACGTACAGACGTACAGACGTACAGACGTACAGACGTACAGACGTACAGACGTACAGACGTACAGACGTACAGACGTACAGACGTACAGACGTACAGACGTACAGACGTACAGACGTACAGACGTACAGACGTACAGACGTACAGACGTACAGACGTACAGACGTACAGACGTACAGACGTACAGACGTACAGACGTACAGACGTACAGACGTACAGACGTACAGACGTACAGACGTACAGACGTACAGACGTACAGACGTACAGACGTACAGACGTACAGACGTACAGACGTACAGACGTACAGACGTACAGACGTACAGACGTACAGACGTACAGACGTACAGACGTACAGACGTACAGACGTACAGACGTACAGACGTACAGACGTACAGACGTACAGACGTACAGACGTACAGACGTACAGACGTACAGACGTACAGACGTACAGACGTACAGACGTACAGACGTACAGACGTACAGACGTACAGACGTACAGACGTACAGACGTACAGACGTACAGACGTACAGACGTACAGACGTACAGACGTACAGACGTACAGACGTACAGACGTACAGACGTACAGACGTACAGACGTACAGACGTACAGACGTACAGACGTACAGACGTACAGACGTACAGACGTACAGACGTACAGACGTACAGACGTACAGACGTACAGACGTACAGACGTACAGACGTACAGACGTACAGACGTACAGACGTACAGACGTACAGACGTACAGACGTACAGACGTACAGACGTACAGACGTACAGACGTACAGACGTACAGACGTACAGACGTACAGACGTACAGACGTACAGACGTACAGACGTACAGACGTACAGACGTACAGACGTACAGACGTACAGACGTACAGACGTACAGACGTACAGACGTACAGACGTACAGACGTACAGACGTACAGACGTACAGACGTACAGACGTACAGACGTACAGACGTACAGACGTACAGACGTACAGACGTACAGACGTACAGACGTACAGACGTACAGACGTACAGACGTACAGACGTACAGACGTACAGACGTACAGACGTACAGACGTACAGACGTACAGACGTACAGACGTACAGACGTACAGACGTACAGACGTACAGACGTACAGACGTACAGACGTACAGACGTACAGACGTACAGACGTACAGACGTACAGACGTACAGACGTACAGACGTACAGACGTACAGACGTACACAGACGTACAGACGTACAGACGTACAGACGTACAGACGTACAGACGTACAGACGTACAGACGTACAGACGTACAGACGTACAGACGTACAGACGTACAGACGTACAGACGTACAGACGTACAGACGTACAGACGTACAGACGTACAGACGTACAGACGTACAGACGTACAGACGTACAGACGTACAGACGTACAGACGTACAGACGTACAGACGTACAGACGTACAGACGTACAGACGTACAGACGTACAGACGTACAGACGTACAGACGTACAGACGTACAGACGTACAGACGTACAGACGTACAGACGTACAGACGTACAGACGTACAGACGTACAGACGTACAGACGTACAGACGTACAGACGTACAGACGTACAGACGTACAGACGTACAGACGTACAGACGTACAGACGTACAGACGTACAGACGTACAGACGTACAGACGTACAGACGTACAGACGTACAGACGTACAGACGTACAGACGTACAGACGTACAGACGTACAGACGTACAGACGTACAGACGTACAGACGTACAGACGTACAGACGTACAGACGTACAGACGTACAGACGTACATACGTACAGACGTACAGACGTACAGACGTACAGACGTACAGACGTACAGACGTACAGACGTACAGACGTACAGACGTACAGACGTACAGACGTACAGACGTACAGACGTACAGACGTACAGACGTACAGACGTACAGACGTACAGACGTACAGACGTACAGACGTACAGACGTACAGACGTACAGACGTACAGACGTACAGACGTACAGACGTACAGACGTACAGACGTACAGACGTACAGACGTACAGACGTACAGACGTACAGACGTACAGACGTACAGACGTACAGACGTACAGACGTACAGACGTACAGACGTACAGACGTACAGACGTACAGACGTACAGACGTACAGACGTACAGACGTACAGACGTACAGACGTACAGACGTACAGACGTACAGACGTACAGACGTACAGACGTACAGACGTACAGACGTACAGACGTACAGACGTACAGACGTACAGACGTACAGACGTACAGACGTACAGACGTACAGACGTACAGACGTACAGACGTACAGACGTACAGACGTACAGACGTACAGACGTACAGACGACGTACAGACGTACAGACGTACAGACGTACAGACGTACAGACGTACAGACGTACAGACGTACAGACGTACAGACGTACAGACGTACAGACGTACAGACGTACAGACGTACAGACGTACAGACGTACAGACGTACAGACGTACAGACGTACAGACGTACAGACGTACAGACGTACAGACGTACAGACGTACAGACGTACAGACGTACAGACGTACAGACGTACAGACGTACAGACGTACAGACGTACAGACGTACAGACGTACAGACGTACAGACGTACAGACGTACAGACGTACAGACGTACAGACGTACAGACGTACAGACGTACAGACGTACAGACGTACAGACGTACAGACGTACAGACGTACAGACGTACAGACGTACAGACGTACAGACGTACAGACGTACAGACGTACAGACGTACATACGTACAGACGTACAGACGTACAGACGTACAGACGTACAGACGTACAGACGTACAGACGTACAGACGTACAGACGTACAGACGTACAGACGTACATACGTACAGACGTACAGACGTACAGACGTACAGACGTACAGACGTACAGACGTACAGACGTACAGACGTACAGACGTACAGACGTACAGACGTACATACGTACAGACGTACAGACGTACAGACGTACAGACGTACAGACGTACAGACGTACAGACGTACAGACGTACATACGTACAGACGTACAGACGTACAGACGTACAGACGTACAGACGTACAGACGTACAGACGTACAGACGTACAGACGTACAGACGTACAGACGTACAGACGTACAGACGTACAGACGTACAGACGTACAGACGTACATACGTACAGACGTACAGACGTACAGACGTACAGACGTACAGACGTACAGACGTACAGACGTACAGACGTACAGACGTACAGACGTACAGACGTACAGACGTACAGACGTACAGACGTACAGACGTACAGACGTACAGACGTACAGACGTACAGACGTACAGACGTACAGACGTACAGACGTACAGACGTACAGACGTACAGACGTACAGACGTACAGACGTACAGACGTACAGACGTACAGACGTACATACGTACAGACGTACAGACGTACAGACGTACAGACGTACAGACGTACAGACGTACAGACGTACAGACGTACAGACGTACAGACGTACAGACGTACAGACGTACAGACGTACAGACGTACAGACGTACAGACGTACAGACGTACAGACGTACAGACGTACAGACGTACAGACGTACAGACGTACAGACGTACAGACGTACATACGTACAGACGTACAGACGTACAGACGTACAGACGTACAGACGTACAGACGTACAGACGTACAGACGTACAGACGTACAGACGTACAGACGTACAGACGTACAGACGTACAGACGTACAGACGTACAGACGTACAGACGTACAGACGTACAGACGTACAGACGTACAGACGCACAGACGTACATACGTACAGACGTACAGACGTACAGACGTACAGACGTACAGACGTACATACGTACAGACGTACAGACGTACAGACGTACAGACGTACAGACGTACAGACGTACAGACGTACAGACGTACAGACGTACAGACGTACAGACGTACATACGTACAGACGTACAGACGTACAGACGTACAGACGTACAGACGTACAGACGTACAGACGTACAGACGTACAGACGTACAGACGTACAGACGTACAGACGTACAGACGTACAGGACGTACAGACGTACAGACGTACAGACGTACAGACGTACAGACGTACAGACGTACAGACGTACAGACGTACAGACGTACAGACGTACAGACGTACAGACGTACAGACGTACAGACGTACAGACGTACATACGTACAGACGTACAGACGTACATACGTACAGACGTACAGACGTACAGACGTACAGACGTACAGACGTACAGACGTACAGACGTACAGACGTACAGACGTACAGACGTACAGACGTACAGACGTACAGACGTACAGACGTACAGACGTACAGACGTACAGACGTACAGACGTACAGACGTACAGACGTACAGACGTACAGACGTACAGACGTACAGACGTACAGACGTACAGACGTACAGACGTACAGACGTACAGACGTACATACGTACATACGTACAGACGTACAGACGTACAGACGTACAGACGTACAGACGTACAGACGT
>CATOUR010000693.1:0-19791 GCA_951848785.1 Callosobruchus maculatus | reverse complement strand
TATTGTTTAGCGCTGTTATCTGCCTGCTTTCTGTTGTTATGCTCTGTTTTCTGTTCTATTTGGTTGTATTCGGTCGTTTTCTACCGTTTACAGCCGTTATCTGCTTGCTTTCTGTTGTTCTAGGAGCTGTTTTCTGTTATTTTCAGTTGTATTCCGCTGTATTTAGTCGTTTTCTGATGCTTAGCGCTGTTATCTGCTTACTTTCTGTCGTTTGTAGCTGGATTTGACTCTATTCGGTTGTATTTGGTCATTTTCTACCGTTTACAGCTGTTATCTGCCTGCTTTTTGTTGTTTTTAGCTATTTTCTATTCTTTTCTTGTTGTATTCGGCTGAATTTAGTCGTTTTCTATTGTTTAGCGCTGTTATCTGCCCGCTTTCTGTTGTTATGCTCTGTTTTCTGTTCTATTTGGTTGTACTCGGTCCCTTTCTAGCGTTTACAGCCGTTATCTGCTTGCTTTCTGTCGTTTTGCGTAGTTTTGACTCTATTCGGTTGCATTTGGTCGTTTTGTACCGTTTACAGTTGTTATCTGCTTGATTTCTGTTGTTTTGAGAGCTGTTTTCTGTTATTTTCGGATGTATTCGGCTGTTGTTTTGTCGTTTTCTGTTGTTTAGCGCTGTTATCTGCCTGCTTTCTGTTGTTGTGCTCTGTTTTCTGTTCTATTCGGTTGTATTTGGTCGTTTTGTACAGTTTACAGTTGTTATCTGATTGATTTCTGTTGTTTTTAGCTGTTTTCTGTTCTTTTCTTGTTGTATTCGGCTGAATTTAGTCGTTTTCTATTGTTTAGCGCTGTTATCTGCCCGCTTTCTGTTGTTGTGCTCTGTTTTCTGTTCTATTTGGTTGTATTCGGTCGTTTTCTACCGTTTACAGCCGTTATCTGCTTGCTTTCTGTTGTTCTAAGAGCTGTTTTCTGTTATTTTCAGTTGTATTCCGCTGTGTTTAGTGGTTTTCTGTTGTCTAGCGCTGTTATCTGCTTACTTTCTGTCGTTTTTAGCCGGATTTGGCTCTATTCGGTTGTATTTGGTCATTTTCTACCGTTTGCAGCTGTTATCTGCCTGCTTTCTGTTGTTTTTAGCTGTTTTCTACTCATTTTGGTCGTATTCGGCTGTGTTTAGTCGTTTTCTGCTGTTTCCCGCTGTTATCTGCTTGCTTTCTGTCGTTTTGAGTTAGTTCTGACCCTATTCGGCTGCATTTGGTCGTTTTCTATCGTTTACAGTTGTTATCTGCTTGATTTCTGTTGTTTTTAGCTATTTTCTGTTCTTTTCTTGTAGTATTCGGCTGAATTTAGTCGTTTTCTATTGTTTGGCGCTGTTATCTGCCCGCTTTCTGTTGTTATGCTCTGTTTTCTGTTCTATTTAGTTGTATGCGGCCGTTTCCTACCGTTTACAGCCGTTATCTGCTTGCTTTCTGTTGCTTTGAGAGCTGTTTTCTGTTATTTTTGGATGTATTCGGCTGTGCTTAGTCGTTTTTTCTTGTTTAGCGCTGTTATCTGCTTGCTTTCTGTCGGTTTTGGCTCTATTCGGTTGTATTTGGTCGTTTTCTATCGTTTACAGTTGTTATCTACTCGATTTCTGTTGTTTTTAGCAGTTTTCTGTTCTTTTCTTGTTGTATTCGGCTGAATTTAGTCGTTTTTTATTGTTTAGCGCTTTTATCTGCCTTCTTTCTGTTGTTATGCTCTGTTTTCTGCTCTATTTGGTTGTATTCAGTCGTTTTCTACCGTTTACAGCCGCTATCTGCTTGCTTTCTGTTGTTTTGAGAGCTGTTTTCTGTTATTTTCGGATGTATTCGGCTGTGTTTTGTCGCTTTCTGTTGTTTAGCGCTGTTATCTGCCTGCTTTCTGTTGTTATGCTCTGTTTTCTGTTCTATTCGGTTGTATTTGGTCGTTTTGTACCGTTTACAGTTGTTATCTGCTTGCTTTCTGTTGTTCTAAGAGCTGTTTTCTGTTATTTTCAGTTGTATTCCGCTGTGTTTAGTGGTTTTCTGTTGTCTAGCGCTGTTATCTGCTTACTTTCTGACTTTTTAGCCGGATTTGGCTCTATTCGGTTGTATTTGGTCATTTTCTACCGTTTGCAGCTGTTATCTGCCTGCTTTCTGTTGTTTTTAGCTGTTTTCTACTCATTTTGGTCGTATTCGGCTGTGTTTAGTCGTTTTCTGCTGTTTCCCGCTGTTATCTGCTTGCTTTCTGTCGTTTTGAGTTAGTTCTGACCCTATTCGGTTGTATTTGGTCGTTTTGTACCGTTTACAGTTGTTATCTGCTTGATTTCTGTTGTTTTTGGCTGTTTTCTGTCCTTTTCTTGTTGTATTCGGCTGTGCTTAGTCGTTTTCTGCTGTTTCCCGCTGTTATCTGCTTGCTTTCTGTCGTTTTGAGTTAGTTCTGACCCTATTTGGTTGTATTTGGTCGTTTTCTATCATTTACAGTTGTTATCTGCTTGATTTTTGTTGTTTTTAGCTACTTTCTGTTCTTTTCTTGTTGTATTCGGCTGAAACTAGTCGTTTTCTATTGTTTAGCGCTGTTATCTGCCCGCTTTCTGTTGTTATGCTCTGTTTTCTGTTCTATTTAGTTGTATGCGGCCGTTTCCTACCGTTTACAGCCGTTATCTGCTTGCTTTCTGTTGCTTTGAGAGCTGTTTTCTGTTATTTTCGGATGTATTCGGCTGTGCTTAGTCGTTTTCTCTTGTTTAGCGCTGTTATCTGCTTGCTTTCTGTCGGCTTTGGCTCTATTCGGTTGTATTTGGTCGTTTTCTATCGTTTACAGTTGTTATCTACTCGATTTCTGTTGTTTTTAGCTGTTTTCTGTTCTTTTCTTGTTGTATTCGGCTGAATTTAGTCGTTTTCTATTGTTTAGCGCTGTTATCTGCCCGCTTTCTGTTGTTATGCTCTGTTTTCTGTTCTATTTGGTTGTACTCGGTCGCTTTCTAGCGTTTACAGCCGTTATCTGCTTGCTTTCTGTCGTTTTGCGTTAGTTTTGACTCTACTCGGTTGTATTATTATCTGCTTACTTTCCGTCGTTTTTAGCTGGATTTGACTCTATTCGGTTGTATTTGGTCATTTTCTACCGTTTACAGCTGTTATCTGCCTGCTTTTTGTTCTTTTTAGCTATTTTCTGTTCTTTTCTTGTTGTATTCGGCTGAATTTAGTCGTTTTCTATTGTTTAGCGCTGTTATCTGCCCGCTTTCTGTTGTTATGCTCTGTTTTCTGTTCTATTTAGTTGTATGCGGCCGTTTCCTACCGTTTACAGCCGTTAAATGCTTGCTTTCTGTTACTTTGAGAGCTGTTTTCTGTTATTTTCGGATGTATTCGGCTGTGCTTAGTCGTTTTCTCTTGTTTAGCGCTGTTATCTGCTTGCTTTCTGTCGGCTATGGCTCTATTCGGTTGTATTTGGTCGTTTTCTATCGTTTACAGTTGTTATCTACTCGATTTCAGTTGTTACAGTTGTTATCTGCTTGATTTCTGTTGTTTTTAGCTATTTTCTGTTCTTTTCTTGTTGTATTCGGCTGAATTTAGCCGTTCTCTATTGTTTAGCGCTGTTATCTTCCCGCTTTCTGTTGTTATGCTCTGTTTTCTGTTATATTTATGCCCGATTTTATCAATATGCTCCACTCCAACGAACAGATTCTATTGGTTGATTTTTAACGAACTCTTTCTATTCGGTATTGAGGTCTGTAGTTAATAAGTATCATCCAATAGTATTTTATCAATATTGGAAACAAAACGTCAAAGCTGGATGACACTTTTGTCAAAAATATTTTGAAATTCATGTATCAAAATCATAGCACAAAATCAGAACAAAGCGATTGATTTGCAAATTAATGCCAGATTTTCCATGTTTACCTATTAATTGTTATTGTATAATTACTAACTGCGAACTGCGCTGGTTTGTAACACAATCATAGGAGTGGTATCATCACAGCCACCTTAATTAATAATCAATAATATCACCTCACTAGTTACTACTTCAGTCAGTCAGAAATTGATTATAGACACATACTTGAAACTTCCAACTATGATGCGTGCTTGTTATAGAACTTCTTATAAATATAGTCACAAAGTAGGCACAGGTGCTGCTGATATCATTCATCCTATACTTCAGGTTTATATGAAATTATTCCTTCCTCCATGTAGGGCCTAATAATTAATAAATAATTCAATTGCCTCTGTATTTTCTGTAATTATCTGTTCCCTTCAAAACCAGGAATGGTTTTTGGCTTTATCCACATTCCATACTTTTGCCTAGAAAGCTTAATGAAATTAATAGTTAATACCAATTATTCCAATAATAAATTCACATTGTTATTCTTTTATTTAGACATTTCTTTTCACAAAACAGGTACGGAGAAACGGAGATACGTTTCTCGTTTCTTTTTTCACACGAAACAGGTACTGTTATTTTTTGTCTAGTGATGGGATAACTCGAATGAAAATGTACTCGAGTACTAGATTATTGATATAACCGACGTCACTCGATTACGAGTGAACGATGCGAGTATTGCGAGTTACAAGTGAAAGCAGCAACTAAAACGTAACACATTTTTAATCATTCTGAGCTAAACTGAACCAACGGCAAGTGTCGCTCCGTCACCGTTGCGCCGGATCGAGCGACACTTGAATGAAACAGAATCTGCTAGACAGTGATGTAGGAATCGTACTTAGCAAATATGAATTAACAAAGAAGCAAACTAAATATAAATATTCTATATAATGTAATTTTATTTAATTAAGTTGTAAGTTGTTGAGAAAAAAGTAACCATATTTTTTTAATTTAACAAAAAAACTTCGACAAACTGGACACAAGTAACATCAAATTAACAATAATTGCTAGGGTAAAACAGTAAACATAAATAGAATAATTTATAAACCTACCACAAACTGAACATTTCAAAATAATATTAATAAGATATTATATTTTCGCATTAGTTTGAGCAAAATAAAGTACTATAATGATAAAAAATTAAAACTCATTCTACAAACTAGGTAACTTGGAATAAAATATGAATTATAGAAGAACTCACAGAAAGAGGGATTAAAAAATTTACATTTTTCACAAAAATTAAAACTCTCATTCGAGAAACTAGGTAACTTTGAACAATGACAATAATAGAAACTCACAGACAAGAATTTGAAAAAATAATAATATCCAGATTTTTTTGTGATAATCTGCTTACTTCATAAATTAGAGAGTTGAGCTGCTTCAGAAAAAACTCTTTTCGATGCTACCGACGGACGGCGACGCACTTGGCACGCATTAATATTTACTGACAAGTTCATTTAGGTCATACTGAGTGAAATTTAACTCGAGTGATTATAGAAATTAGTCTGTTTTCCCCATCACTATTTCGGTCTAGTGTCTAGTTAAAAGCAACTGTCAAGTTGGCGGTGGGGCACTGGGGCGGTACCATCGAGGTAGAATCCCAAGGAGACGCCATACGGTTTTAATTTCGCATAAAAAAACGGTAGCAGGGGGCGTGGCTAAGTGTGGTAACAATATGGACGCCTCGCCAGAGCTGGATTACTTTCTTATGTAAATCATTTTGAAAATTCATTACAACGATGATAAATATGAAGTATTGGGTTGATTTTTCAATCTAATGCGAAATTCATAGTTAAGTATATGAAAAAAAACAGGCTTTGTAGAGACGACATTCATCATCAATTGAATAATACAACTGTATTATTGCTGCGACACGTTACACTTTATTGAGATAAAGATTACAAATGCGGTCCTGTACATTGTTATTTTTTTGCATACATACCTATGAAATGTAATTCCTGTCGATTTATTCTTATCCATGCCATCTCTGCCAGAGTAACTACGATAAGCACATGAAACCATTATTTCCTTTATGCATTCACTAGACTATCACTCAAAAATAACTAAAAATCTCGGTAAAAACACTCAAAAAAGCAAATACGAAATTGTCAAAGAAACGTCAGCTGTTTGACATAAGTGTCGAATCAATATGGCCAACTTGCACCTGCTTTCAGCCACGTTATCGCGCCTCCATGGGATTCTACCTCGATGGGCGGTACTTTGACTACCCTGTTGCCAGATGAATATTTTACTCGTAGGACAGAGCAGCAGTTCTGCCGTGCTGAGTTTCTGAAATGCACTAGATGAAAGTAATAAAATGTACAAGATTGTACAGAATTGTACTAAAACCCGTGACCCGTGATTTAATTATGAGCTGGCAATTGGCACCATATGCTCTATAATTTTGTGAAGAGCAAAAAAACAAAAAAAAACTCAAACTTCTGCATTCTTGCATTATACATCCATTTGAGAAGCTACAACGCATGAAATGAAGATTTTTATTGATTTTTTGAAAACTGAAAATGTACTAGAATTCAGCCCTCATGTACCTACTTTTGTACTTTGACGTCGAAAATGAACTAGAAATAGTACAAGTGCACTAAAACAGTGCAATACTGCAAAATAAGACGTGTTAACCTATTCCGCTGGTGAGGTTTCAGCAACTTCACTTGAGAGGATATTCAATGTTTGCAAACGAATGAAGCAAGCATAAGAAAAAATAAAAATTGGATTCATGGGAGATTTGTTTCAAAAGCACATTTTAATGCTGTAATCTTAAAGCGTGTTATCTTCCAGGGGTACTGTCCGGGATGATGGTGTCATTCCAACGGTGCTGGCTGTACACCGTCCCCCCTCTGGGAAGTCATAGTACAATAGGCCTTAAAGGCTTAAGTGCTGACGGCTCCCAGAGAAAAAAAAAGGGGTACTGTGGATGTATGGTGTAACAGCCTTTAATCAAGACATTATGTAACAGGACGGGAAATTTCAGTGTAAAAAGCTCAGAGCTAAAAATAGCAGATTCCCAGAGTAGGAAATCTGGCAACGCTGCGCCATAGACAAAACTCTTGTTCTTCTTTTTCTTCTATCTCAACCTTTGTTTTATGATCTATGACTGTTTTGTGATCTATGATCTCGATAAGATTGCAAACACGAGTTTAACAATGTCAAAACACAGTTGTGTTGTTCTGTAGGATGCGATGCCACAGAAACTGATCGAAAGGAAGACGAGGGTTGTCTTACGTAGTGATGGGCTTTAAAAATAATTTTCTAATTGGTATTTTTGGCATGATCACTCTTTTGTATTATTGGGCAACGATCTATAGTTATGTGAAGTGTTTGAAACCAATACACCATGCATATTCATAGCGGAAGCACTGGCTGCGTTAGTAATATTATTATGCAGATGTTTTTCTAAATTTTATTATTCAGGTTTCATTATTTACTTGGTTCAGAATAGTTATGTTATTTTTATTATCTTTCTAGTAGTTATTTATGCCCTACTCACCTACTGTATAATATAAACTATATTGTAACTACTTTTTCATGTCATTGAACTTTATGGAATGTTATATAAGATTAAAATATGAAATCACTTTATTTTACCTACATATATTTTGTTTTTTCAGTTTCTATCATATTTGTTATTGTAGTATCTTGAGCAAGTCTTATTTTTCACGGATAAGGAAAATTGATCTGTAAAGCATCGACATCGGGTTATTTAGCACATACATTCATAACTACTAGTTAAATTTTGTATCGAAGTGAGAGCTGTAAATAAGTAACGGGATCTTCAGTACCCGTGTATATTCTTTACTTCTCTTTGGAATATTCATTACCAACATTCTGATATATGAATTTGTTGTTTATGATAAATAATACCATATCATGATTATGTAACTACATAATTATATTCTATATATAAAATATGAACCACAAATAGGCCACGACGAACACAAATATCTTCTGACCGACAACATCCCATCTCTAGGAAAAAAGTAGTGATCTGAGACGTGAGACAAAGTACCTATTTTGTGCTGACGCGGCGGACCTATTTTGTGGGTGTCTTTGACGTACTCATCTGTAACCTCAGAACCGTACCTGCTTTGTGTTCATTTGTTTTGTTGACAAATACCTAGATTCCTAGATGTTCATTTTCAATTCTTTTTTACTTACTTTTTCAAATTAAAAAGGTATATAAGTTTTCAGCAGCCCTTTGCACGATTTGCCTATTGAGGTGTCAACACCCTATCAACATAAATACTATTTTGGATAAAGGTATAAGTAAACTAAGGAATCTGTATACCTATTTACAAAAGGAGGATGATATAGGAAAAACCAACGAGGAAAAATAAATCTGGTTAAGTACTTCCATAATATATATATATCCTTTTTTTTACTATAATACAAAGGTATTATATCTCACAGGTATTTATAATTATTATAGATAGTAACAGCCCTGTTTTATCAGAATGATGGAGAAATTAGATTTTCTTTTCATCAACATAATTCATATCAAAGTGAGGATCAAAATGGGTTGTGATTGGCGAAATAATGTGTTTTGCTTTGTGAAATGTAACAAAATGTTATCTTTACCTGTCTTTACTATAATACAAAGGTATATTGCAGGTATTCATAATAATTGTTATAGTTAGTAATTTTTTTTTATCAAAATAATGCAGTTGATTGAATTGCTTCTCTTCATTATCATTTTTTAATACATCAACAATCCAGTGATCAGATGGTGGAATCTGATTGGTCTAGATTAATTAATCGTTAGACCGTTCGTTCCACAAGAATATGCAAGTTTTCACCCATTTAGGATGGAAAATCAGAGTTGAGAAGATACTAGAGGGTTCATAATGGTCGATTATATATAAAGCATGTCTTTTTTCACCTTTTTGAGGGAAACTTCAAGAGAAATCAATAATTTTCAGAGAACTTTGACAGATGCCATTTCTTGAATGGGCTGCTCTGATTGGTCAAAGCCCTTGTTAGAATGCATGTGATGATAAAATCGGGCCTTAGTTGTATGCGGCCGTTTCCTACCGTTTACAGCCGTTATCTGCTTGCTTTCTGTTGCTTTGAGAGCTGTTTTCTGTTATTTTCGGATGTATTCGGCTGTGCTTAGTCGTTTTCTCTTGTTTAGCGCTGTTATCTGCTTGCTTTCTGTTGTTCTAAGAGCTGTTTTCTGTTATTTTCAGTTGTATTCCGCTGTGTTTAGTGGTTTTCTGTTGTCTAGCGCTGTTATCTGCTTACTTTCTGTCGTTTTTAGCCGGATTTGGCTCTATTCGGTTGTATTTGGTCATTTTCTACCGTTTACAGCCGTTATCTGCTTGCTTTCTGTTGTTTTGAGAGCTGTTTTCTGTTATTGTCGGATGTATTCGGGCTGTGTTTTGTCGTTTTCTGTTGTTTAGCGCTGTTATCTGCCTGCTTTCTGTTGTTATGCTCTGTTTTATGTTCTATTCGGTTGTATTTGGTCGTTTTGTACCGTTTGCAGTTGTTATCAGCCTGATTTCTGTTGTTTTTAGCTGTTTTCTGTTCTTTTCTTGTTGTATTCGGCTGAATTTAGTCATTTTCTATTGTTTAGCGCTGTTATCTGCCTGCTTTCTGTTGTTATGCTCTGTTTTCTGTTCTATTTGGTTGTATTCGGTCGTTTTCTACCGTTTACAGCCGTGATCTGCTTGCTTTCTGTTGTTCTAGGAGCTGTTTTCTGTTATTTTCGGTTGTATTCCGCTGTATTTAGTCGTTTTCTGTTGCTTAGCGCTGTTATCTGCTTACTTTCCGTCGTTTTTTAGCTGGATTTGACTCTATTCGGTTGTATTTGGTCATTTTCTACCGTTTACAGCTGCTGCTTTTTGTTCTTTTTAGCTATTTTCTGTTCTTTTCTTGTTGTATTCGGCTGAATTTAGTCGTTTTCTATTGTTTAGCGCTGTTATCTGCCCGCTTTCTGTTGTTATGCTCTGTTTTCTGTTCTATTTGGTTGTACTCGGTCGCTTTCTAGCGTTTACAGCCGTTATCTGCTTGCTTTCTGTCGTTTTGCGTTAGTTTTGACTCTATTCGGTTGTATTTGGTCGTTTTGTACCGTTTACAGTTGTTATCTGCTTGATTTCTGTTGTTTTTAGCTGTTTTCTGCCCTTTTCTTGTTGTATTAGGCTGTATTTAGTCGTTTTCTATCGTTTAGCGCTGTTATCTGCCTGCTTTCTGTTGTTATGCTCTGTTTTCTGTTCTATTTGGTTGTATTTGGTCATTTTCTACCGTTTGCAGCTGTCATCTGCCTGCTTTCTGTTGTTTTTAGCTGTTTTCTACTCATTTTGGTCGTATTCGGCTGTGTTTAGTCGTTTTCTGCTGTTTCCCGCTGTTATCTGCTTGCATTCTGTCGTTTTGAGTTAGTTCTGACCCTATTCGGTTGTATTTGGTCGTTTTCTATCGTTTACAGTTGTTATCTGCTTGATTTCTGTTGTTTTTAGCTATTTTCTGTTCTTTTCTTGTAGTATTCGGCTGAATTTAGTCGTTTTCTATTGTTTAGCGCTGTTATCTGCCCGCTTTCTGTTGTTATGCTCTGTTTTCTGTTCTATTTAGTTGTATGCGGCCGTTTCCTACCGTTTACAGCCGTTATCTGCTTGCTTTCTGTTGCTTTGAGAGCTGTTTTCTGTTATTTTCGGATGTATTCGGCTGTGCTTAGTCGTTTTCTCTTGTTTAGCGCTGTTATCTGCTTGCTTTCTGTCGTTTTGAGTTAGTTCTGACCCTATTCGGTTGTATTTGGTCGTTTTGTACCGTTTACAGTTGTTATCTGCTTGATTTCTGTTGTTTTTAGCTGTTTTCTGCCCTTTTCTTGTTGTATTCGGCTGAATTTAGTCGTTTTCTATCGTTTAGCGCTGTTATCTGCCTGCTTTCTGTTGTTATGCTCTGTTTTCTGTTCTATTTGGTTGTATTCGGTCGTTTTCTACCGTTTACAGCCGTTATCTGCTTGCTTTCTGTTGTACTAAGAGCTGTTTTATGTTATTTTCAGTTGTATTCCGCTGTGTTTAGTGGTTTTCTGTTGTCTAGCGCTGTTATCTGCTTACTTTCTGTCGTTTTTAGCCGGATTTGGCTCTATTCGGTTGTATTTGGTCATTTTCTACCGTTTGCAGCTGTTATCTGCCTGCTTTCTGTTGTTTTTAGCTGTTTTCTACTCATTTTGGTCGTATTCGGCTGTGTTTAGTCGTTTTCTGCTGTTTCCCGCTGTTATCTGCTTGCTTTCTGTCATTTTGAGTTAGCTCTGGCCCTATTCGGTTGTATTTGGTCGTTTTCTATCGTTTACAGTTGTTATCTGCTTGATTTCTGTTGTTTTTAGCTATTTTCTGTTCTTTTCTTGTAGTATTCGGCTGAATTTAGTCGTTTTCTATTGTTTAGCGCTGTTATCTGCCCGCTTTCTGTTGTTATGCTCTGTTTTCTGTTCTATTTGGTTGTATTCGGTCGTTTTCTACCGTTTACAGCCGTTATCTGCTTGCTTTCTGTTGTACTAAGAGCTGTTTTCTGTTATTTTCAGTTGTATTCCGCTGTGTTTAGTGGTTTTCTGTTGTCTAGCGCTGTTATCTGCTTACTTTCTGACTTTTTAGCCGGATTTGGCTCTATTCGGTTGTATTTGGTCATTTTCTACCGTTTGCAGCTGTTATCTGCCTGCTTTCAGTTGTTTTTAGCTGTTTTCTACTCATTTTGGTCGTATTCGGCTGTGTTTAGTCGTTTTCTGCTGTTTCCCGCTGTTATCTGCTTGCTTTCTGTCGTTTTGAGTTAGTTCTGACCCTATTCGGTTGTATTTGGTCGTTTTGTACCGTTTACAGTTGTTATCTGCTTGATTTCTGTTGTTTTTAGCTGTTTTCTGTCCTTTTCTTGTTGTATTCGGCTGTGTTTAGTCGTTTTCTGCTGTTTCCCGCTGTTATCTGCTTGCTTTCTGTCGTTTTGAGTTAGTTTTGACCCTATTTGGTTGTATTTGGTCGTTTTCTATCATTTACAGTTGTTATCTGCTTGATTTCTGTTGTTTTTAGCTATTTTCTGTTCTTTTCTTGTTGTATTCGGCTGAAATTAGTCGTTTTCTATTGTTTAGCGCTGTTATCTGCCCGCTTTCTGTTGTTTTGCTCTGTTTTCTGTTCTATTTAGTTGTATGCGGCCGTTTCCTACCGTTTACAGCCGTTATCTGCTTGCTTTCTGTTACTTTGAGAGCTGTTTTCTGTTATTTTCGGATGTATTCGGCTGTGCTTAGTCGTTTTCTCTTGTTTAGCGCTGTTATCTGCTTGCTTTCTGTCGGCTTTGGCTCTATTCGGTTGTATTTGGTCGTTTTCTATCGTTTACAGTTGTTATCTACTCGATTTCTGTTGTTTTTAGCTGTTTTCTGTCCTTTTCTTGTTGTATTCGGCTGAATTTAGTCGTTTTTTATTGTTTAGCGCTTTTATCTGCGTTCTTTCTGTTGCTATGCTCTGTTCTCTGTTCTATTTGGTTGTATTCAGTCGTTTTCTACCGTTTACAGCCGTTATCTGCTTGCTTTCTGTTGTTTTGAGAGCTGTTTTCTGTTATTTCCGGATGTATTCGGCTGTGTTTTGTCGTTTTCTGTTGTTTAGCGCTATTATCTGCCTGCTTTCTGTTGTTATGCTCTGTTTTCTGTTCTATTTGGTTGTATTCGGTCGTTTTCTACCGTTTACAGCCGTTATCTGCTTGCTTTCTGTTGTTCTAGGAGCTGTTTTCTGTTATTTTCAGTTGTATTCCGCTGTATTTAGTCGTTTTCTGTTGCCTAGCGCTGTTATCTGCTTACTTTCTGTCGTTTTTAGCTGGATTTGACTCTATTCGGTTGTATTTGGTCATTTTCTACCGTTTACAGCTGTTATCTGCCTGCTTTTTGTTGTTTTTAGCTATTTTCTGTTCTTTTCTTGTTGTATTCGGCTGAATTTAGTCGTTTTCTATTGTTTAGCGCTGTTATCTGCCCGCTTTCTGTTGTTATGCTCTGTTTTCTGTTCTATTTGGTTGTACTCGGTCCCTTTCTAGCGTTTACAGCCGTTATCTGCTTGCTTTCTGTCGTTTTGCGTTAGTTTTGACTCTATTCGGTTGCATTTGGTCGTTTTGTGCCGTTTACAGTTGTTATCTGCCTGATTTCTGTTGTTTTTAGCTGTTTTCTGTCCTTTTCTTGTTGTATTTGGCTGAATTTAGTCGTCTTCTATTGTTTAGCGCTGTTATCTGCCTACTTTCTGTCGTTATGCTCTGTTTTCTGTTCTATTTGGTTGTATTCGGTCGTTTTCTACCGTTTACAGCCGTTATCTGCTTGCTTTCTGTTGCTTTGAGAGCTGTTTTCTGTTATTTTCGGATGTATTCGGCTGTGCTTAGTCGTTTTCTCTTGTTTGGCGGTGTTATCTGCTTGCTTTCTGTCGGTTTTGGCTCTATTCGGTTGTATTTGGTCGTTTTCTATCGTTTACAGTTGTTATCTACTCGACTTCTGTTGTTTTTAGCTGTTTTCTGTTCTTTTCTTGTTGTATTCGGCTGAATTTAGTCGTTTTTTATTGTCTAGTGCTTTTATCTGCCTTCTTTCTGCTGTTATGCTCTGTTTTCTGTTCTATTTGGTTGTATTCAGTCGTTTTCTACCGTTTGCAGCCGTTATCTGCTTGCTTTCTGTTGTTTTGAGAGCTGTTTTTTTGTTATTTTCGGATGTATTCGGCTGCGTTTTGTCGTTTTCTGTTGTTTAGCGCTGTTATCTGCCTGCTTTCTGTTGTTATGCTCTGTTTTCTGTTCTATTCGGTTGTATTTGGTCGTTTTGTACAGTTTACAGTTGTTATCTGATTGATTTCTGTTGTTTTTAGCTGTTTTCTGTTCTTTTCTTGTTGTATTCGGCTGAATTTAGTCATTTTCTATTGTTTAGCGCTGTTATCTGCCTGCTTTCTGTTGTTATGCTCTGTTTTCTGTTCTATTTGGTTGTATTCGTTCGTTTTCTACCGTTTACAGCCGTTATCTGCTTGCTTTCTGTTGTTCTAGGAGCTGTTTTCTGTTATTTTCAGTTGTATTCCGCTGCATTTAGTCGTTTTCTGTTGCTTAGCGCTGTTATCTGCTTACTTTCTGTCGTTTTTAGCTGGATTTGGCTCTATCCGGTTGTGTTTGGTCATTTTCTACCGTTTACAGCTGTTATCTGCCTGCTTTTTGTTGTTTTTAGCTATTTTCTGTTCTTTTCTTGTTGTATTCGTCTGAATTTAGTCGTTTTCTATTGTTTAGCGCTGTTATCTGCCCGCTTTCTGTTGTTATGCTCTGCTTTCTGTTCTATTTGGTTGTACTCGGTCGCTTTCTAGCGTTTACAGCCGTTATCTGCTTGCTTTCTGTCGTTTTGCCTTAGTTTTGACTCTATTCGGTTGTATTTGGCCGTTTTGTACCGTTTACAGTTGTTATCTGCTTGATTTCTGTTGTTTTTAGCTGTTTTTCTGTCCTCTTCTTGTTGTATTCGGCTGAATTTAGTCGTTTTCTATTGTTTAGCGCTGTTATCTGCCTGCTTTCTGTTGTTATGCTCTGTTTTCTGTTCTATTTGGTTGTATTCGGTCGTTTTCTACCGTTTACAGCCGTTACCTGCTTGCTTTCTGTTGTTCTAAGAGCTGTTTTCTGTTATTTTCAGTTGTATTCCGCTGTGTTTAGTGGTTTTCTGTTGTCTAGCGCTGTTATCTGCTTACTTTCTGTCGTTTTTAGCCGGATTTGGCTCTATTCGGTTGTACTTGGTCATTTTCTACCGTTTGCAGCTGTTATCTGCCTGCTTTCTGTTGTTTTAAGCTGTTTTCTACTCATTTTGGTCGTATTCGGCTGTGTTTAGTCGTTTTCTGCTGTTTCCCGTTGTTATCTGCTTGCTTTCTGTCGTTTTGAGTTAGTTCTGACCCTATTCGGTTGTATTTGGTCGTTTTCTATCGTTTACAGTTGTTATCTGCTTGATTTCTGTTGTTTTTAGCTATTTTCTGTTCTTTTCTTGTAGTATTCGGCTGAATTTAGTCGTTTTCTATTGTTTAGCGCTGTTATCTGCCCGCTTTCTGTTGTTGTGCTCTGTTTTCTGTTCTATTTAGTTGTATGCGGCCGTTTCCTACCGTTTACAGCCGTTATCTGCTTGCTTTCTGTTGCTTTGAGAGCTGTTTTCTGTTATTTTCGGATGTATTCGGCTTGTGCTTAGTCGTTTTCTCTTGTTTAGCGCTGTTATCTGCTTGCTTTCTATCGGTTTTGGCTCTATTCGGTTGTATTTGGTCGTTTTCTATCGTTTACAGTTGTTATCTACTCGATTTCTGTTGTTTTTATCTGTTTTCTGTCCTTTTCTTGTTGTATTCGGCTGAATTTAGTCGTTTTTTATTGTTTAGCGCTTTTATCTGCGTTCTCTCTGTTGCTATGCTCTGTTTTCTGTTCTATTTGGTTGTATTCAGTCGTTTTCTACCGTTTACAGCCGTTATCTGCTTGCTTTCTGTTGTTTTGAGAGCTGTTTTCTTTATTTCCGGATGTATTCGGCTGTGTTTTGTCGTTTTCTGTTGTTTAGCGCTGTTATCTGCCTGCTTTCTGTTGTTATGCTCTGTTTTCTGTTCTATTCGGTTGTATTTGGTCGTTTTGTACAATTTACAGTTGTTATCTGATTGATTTCTGTTGTTTTTAGCTGTTTTCTGTTCTTTTCTTGTTGTATTCGGCTGAATTTAGTCATTTTCTATTGTTTAGCGCTGTTATCTGCCTGCTTTCTGTTGTTATGCTCTGTTTTCTGTTCTATTTGGTTGTATTCGGTCGTTTTCTACCGTTTACAGCCGTTATCTGCTTGCTTTCTGTTGTTCTAGGAGCTGTTTTCTGTTATTTTCAGTTGTATTCCGCTGTATTTAGTCGTTTTCTGATGCTTAGCGCTGTTATCTGCTTACTTTCTGTCGTTTTTAGCTGGATTTGACTATTCGGTTTTATTTGGTCATTTTCTACCGTTTACAGCTGTTATCTGCCTGCTTTTTGTTGTTTTTAGCTATTTTCTGTTCCTTTCTTGTTGTATTCGGCTGAATTTAGTCGTTTTCTATTGTTTAGCGCTGTTATCTGCCCGCCTTCTGCTGTTATGCTCTGTTTTCTGTTCTATTTGGTTGTACTCGGTCCCTTTCTAGCGTTTACAGCCGTTATCTGCTTGCTTTCTGTCGTTTTGCGTTAGTTTTGACTCTATTCGGTTGCATTTGGTCGTTTTGTACCGTTTACAGTTGTTATCTGCTTGATTTCTGTTGTTTTGAGAGCTGTTTTCTGTTATTTTCGGATGTATTCGGCTGTGTTTTGTCGTTTTCTGTTGTTTAGCGCTGTTATCTGCCAGCTTTCTGTTGTTATGCTCTGTTTTCTGTTCTATCCGGTTGTATTTGGTCGTTTTGTACAGTTTACAGTTGTTATCTGATTGATTTCTGTTGTTTTTAGCTGTTTTCTGTTCTTTTCTTGTTGTATTCGGCTGAATTTAGTCGTTTTCTATTGTTTAGCGCTGTTATCTGCCCGCTTTCTGTTGTTATGCTCTGTTTTTCTGTTCTATTTGGTTGTACTCGGTCGCTTTCTAGCGTTTACAGCCGTTATCTGCTTGCTTTCTGTCGTTTTGCCTTAGTTTTGACTCTATTCGGTTGTATTTGGTCGTTTTGTACCGTTTACAGTTGTTATCTGCTTGATTTCTGTTGTTTTTAGCTGTTTTCTGTCATCTTCTTGTTGTATTCGGCTGAATTTAGTCGTTTTCTATTGTTTAGCGCTGTTATCTGCCTGCTTTCTGTTGTTATGCTCTGTTTTCTGTTCTATTTGGTTGTATTCGGTCGTTTTCTACCGTTTACAGCCGTTATCTGCTTGCTTTCTGTTGTTCTAAGAGCTGTTTTCTGTTATTTTCAGTTGTATTCCGCTGTGTTTAGTGGTTTTCTGTTGTCTAGCGCTGTTATCTGCTTACTTTCTGTCGTTTTTAGCCGGATTTGGCTCTATTCGGTTGTATTTGGTCATTTTCTACCGTTTGCAGCTGTTATCTGCCTGCTTTCTGTTGTTTTTAGCTGTTTTCTACTCATTTTGGTCGTATTCGGTTGTGTTTAGTCGTTTTCTGCTGTTTCCCCGCTGTTATCTGCTTGCTTTCTGTCGTTTTGAGTTAGTTCTGACCCTATTCGGCTGCATTTGGTCGTTTTCTATCGTTTACAGTTGTTATCTGCTTGATTTCTGTTGTTTTTAGCTATTTTCTGTTCTTTTCTTGTAGTATTCGGCTGAATTTAGTCGTTTTCTATTGTTTAGCGCTGTTATCTGCCCGCTTTCTGTTGTTATGCTCTGTTTTCTGTTCTATTTAGTTGTATGCGGCCGTTTCCTACCGTTTACAGCCGTTATCTGCTTGCTTTCTGTTGCTTTGAGAGCTGTTTTCTGTTATTTTTGGATGTATTCGGCTGTGCTTAGTCGTTTTCTCTTGTTTAGCGCTGCTATCTGCTTGCTTTCTGTCGGTTTTGGCTCTATTCGGTTGTATTTGGTCGTTTTCTATTGTTTACAGTTGTTATCTACTCGATTTCTGTTGTTTTTAGCAGTTTTCTGTTCTTTTCTTGTTGTATTCGGCTGAATTTAGTCGTTTTTTATTGTTTAGCGCTTTTATCTGCCTTCTTTCTGTTGTTATGCTCTGTTTTCTGTTCTATTTGGTTGTATTCAGTCGTTTTCTACCGTTTACAGCCGTTATCTGCTTGCTTTCTGTTGTTTTGAGATCTGTTTTCTGTTATTTTCGGATGTATTCGGCTGTGTTTTGTCGTTTTCTGTTGTTTAGCGCTGTTATCTGCCTGCTTTCTGTTGTTATGCTCTGTTTTCTGTTCTATTCGGTTGTATTTGGTCGTTTTGTACCGTTTACAGTTGTTATCTGCTTGCTTTCTGTTGTTCTAAGAGCTGTTTTCTGTTATTTTCAGTTGTATTCCGCTGTGTTTAGTGGTTTTCTGTTGTCTAGCGCTGTTATCTGCTTACTTTCTGACTTTTTAGCCGGATTTGGCTCTATTCGGTTGTATTTGGTCATTTTCTACCGTTTGCAGCTGTTATCTGCCTGCTTTTTGTTGTTTTTAGCTATTTTCTGTTCTTTTCTTGTTGTATTCGGCTGAATTTAGTCGTTTTCTATTGTTTAGCGCTGTTATCTGCCCGCTTTCTGTTGTTATGCTCTGTTTTCTGTTCTATTTGGTTGGACTCGGTCCCTTTCTAGCGTTTACAGCCGTTATCTGCTTGCTTTCTGTCGTTTTGCGTTAGTTTTGACTCTATTCGGTTGCATTTGGTCGTTTTGTACCGTTTACAGTTGTTATCTGCTTGATTTCTGTTGTTTTTAGCTGTTTTTCTGTCCTTTTCTTGTTGTATTTGGCTGAATTTAGTCGTCTTCTATTGTTTAGCGCTGTTATCTGCCTGCTTTCTGTCGTTATGCTCTGTTTTCTGTTCTATTTGGTTGTATTCGGTCGTTTTCTACCGTTTACAGCCGTTATCTGCTTGCTTTCTGTTGCTTTGAGAGCTGTTTTCTGTTATTTTCGGATGTATTCGGCTGTGCTTAGTCGTTTTCTCTTGTTTGGCGGTGTTATCTGCTTGCTTTCTGTCGGTTTTGGCTCTATTCGGTTGTATTTGGTCGTTTTCTATCGTTTACAGTTGTTATCTACTCGACTTCTGTTGTTTTTAGCTGTTTTCTGTTCTTTTCTTGTTGTATTCGGCTGAATTTAGTCGTTTTTTATTGTTTAGTGCTTTTATCTGCCTTCTTTCTGCTGTTATGCTCTGTTTTCTGTTCTATTTGGTTGTACTCAGTCGTTTTCTACCGTTTACAGCCGTTATCTGCTTGCTTTCTGTTATTTTGAGAGCGGTTTTCTGTTATTTTCGGATGTATTCGGCTGTGTTTTGTCGTTTTCTGTTGTTTAGCGCTGTTATCTGCCTGCTTTCTGTTGTTATGCTCTGTTTTCTGTTCTATTCGGTTGTATTTGGTCGTTTTGTACAGTTTACAGTTGTTATCTGATTGATTTCTGTTGTTTTTAGCTGTTTTCTGTTCTTTTCTTGTTGTATTCGGCTGAATTTAGTCATTTTCTATTGTTTAGCGCTGTTATCTGCCTGCTTTCTGTTGTTATGCTCTGTTTTCTGTTCTATTTGGTTGTATTCGGTCGTTTTCTACCGTTTACAGCCGTTATCTGCTTGCTTTCTGTTGTTCTAGGAGCTGTTTTCTGTTATTTTCAGTTGTATTCCGCTGTATTTAGTCGTTTTCTGTTGCTTAGCGCTGTTATCTGCTTACTTTCTGTCGTTTTTAGCTGGATTTGGCTCTATTCGGTTGTGTTTGGTCATTTTCTACCGTTTACAGCTGTTATCTGCCTGCTTTTTGTTGTTTTTAGCTATTTTCTGTTCTTTTCTTGTTGTATTCGGCTGAATTTAGTCGTTTTCTATTGTTTAGCGCTGTTATCTGCCCGCTTTCTGTTGTTATGCTCTGTTTTCTGTTCTATTTGGTTGTACTCGGTCGCTTTCTAGCGTTTACAGCCGTTATCTGCTTGCTTTCTGTCGTTTTGCCTTAGTTTTGACTCTATTCGGTTGTATTTGGTCGTTTTGTACCGTTTACAGTTATTATCTGCTTGATTTATGTTGTTTTTAGCTGTTTTCTGTCCTCTTCTTGTTGTATTCGGCTGAATTTAGTCGTTTTCTATTGTTTAGCGCTGTTATCTGCCTGCTTTCTGTTGTTATGCTCTGTTTTCTGTTCTATTTGGTTGTATTCGGTCGTTTTCTACCGTTTACAGCCGTTATCTGCTTGCTTTCTGTTGTTCTAAGAGCTGTTTTCTGTTATTTTCAGTTGTATTCCGCTGTGTTTAGTGGTTTTCTGTTGTCTAGCGCTGTTGTCCTGCTTACTTTCTGTCGTTTTTAGCCGGATTTGGCTCTATTCGGTTGTATTTGGTCATTTTCTACCGTTTGCAGCTGTTATCTGCCTGCTTTCTGTTGTTTTTAGCTGTTTTCTACTCATTTTGGTCGTATTCGGCTGTGTTTAGTCGTTTTCTGCTGTTTCCCGCTGTTA
>CATOUR010000692.1:0-55937 GCA_951848785.1 Callosobruchus maculatus | reverse complement strand
TAATAGAAAACGACTAAATTCAGCCGAATACAACAAGAAAAGGGCAGAAAACAGCTAAAAACAACAGAAATCAAGCAGATAACAACTGTAAACGGTACAAAACGACCAAATACAACCGAATAGAGTCAAACCTAACGCAAAACGACAGAAAGCAAGCAGATAACGGCTGTAAACGCTAGAAAGCGACCGAATACAACCAAATAGAACAGAAAACAGAGCATAACAACAGAAAGCGGGCAGATAACAGCGCTAAACAGTAGAAAACGACTAAACTCAGCCGAATACAACAAGAAAAGAACAGAAAATAGCTAAAAACAACAAAAAGCAGGCAGATAACAGCTGTAAACGATAGAAGACGACCAAATACAATCGAATAGGGTCAGAACTAACTCAAAACGACAGAAAGCAAGCAGATAACAGCGGGGAAACAGCAGAAAACGACTAAACACAGCCGAATACAACCAAAATGAGTAGAAAACAGCTAAAAACAACAGAAAGCAGGCAGATAACAGCTGGAAACGGTAGAAAATGACCAAATACAACCGAATAGAGCCAAATCCGGCTAAAAACGACAGAAAGTAAGCAGATAACAGCGCTGGACAACAGAAAACCACTAAACACAGCGGAATACAACTGAAAATAACAGAAAACAGCTCTAAGAACAACAGAAAGCAAGCAGATAACGGCTGTAAACGGTAGAAAACGACCGAATACGACCAAATAGAATAGAAAACAGAGCATAACAACAGAAAGCAGGCAGATAACAGCGCTAAACAATAGAAAACGACTAAATTCAGCCGAATACAACAAGAAAAGGACAGAAAACAGCTAAAAACAACAGAAATCAAGCAGATAACAACTGTACACAGTAGAAAATGACCAAATACAACCGAATAGAGTCAAAACTAACGCAAAACGACAGAAAGCAAGCAGATAACGGCTGTAAACGCTAGAAAGCGACCGAGTACAACCAAATAGAACAGAAAACAGAGCATAACAACAGAAAGCGGGCAGATAACAGCGCTAAACAGTAGAAAACGACTAAACTCAGCCGAATACAACAAGAAAAGAACAGAAAATAGCTAAAAACAACAAAAAGCAGGCAGATAACAGCTGTAAACGGTAGAAAATGACCAAATACAACCGAATAGAGTCAAATCCAGCTAAAAACGACAGAAAGTAAGCAGATAACAGCGCTAAGCAACAGAAAACGACTAAATACAGCGGAATACAACTGAAAATAACAGAAAACAGCTCCTAGAACAACAGAAAGCAAGCAGATAATGGCTGTAAACGGTAGAAAACGACCGAATACAAGCAAATAGAACAGAAAACAGAGCATAACAACAGAAATCAGGCAGATAACAGCGCTAGACAATAGAAAATGACTAAATTCAGCCGAATACAACAAGAAAAGAACAGAAAACAGCTAAAAACAACAGAAATCAAGCAGATAACAACTGTAAACGGTACAAAACGACCAAATACAACCGAGTAGAACAGAAAACAGAGCATAACAACAGAAAGCAGGCAGATAACAGCGCTAAACAACAGAAAACGACAAAACACAGCCGAATACATCCGAAAATAACAGAAAACAGCTCTGAAAACAACAGAAAGCAAGCAGATAACGGCTGTAAACGGTAGAAAACGACTGAATACAACCAAATAGAACAGAAAACAGAGCATAACAACAGAAAGAAGGCAGATAAAAGCGCTAAACTATAAAAACGACTAAATTCAGCCGAATACCACAAGAAAAGAACAGAAAACAGCTAAAAACAACAGAAATCGAGTAGATAACAACTGTAAACGATAGAAAACGACCAAATACAACCGAATAGAGCCAAAACCGACTTCTGTCTTTCTAGCAAGCAGATAACAGCGCTAAACAATAGAAAACGACTAAATTCAGACGAACACAACAAGAAAAGAACAGAAATTAGCTAAAAACAACAGAGATCAAGCAGATAACAACTGTAAACGATAGAAAACGACCAAATACAACCGAATAGGGTCAGAACTAACTCAAAACGACAGAAAGCAAGCAGATAATAGCGGGAAACAGCACAAAACGACTAAACACAGCCGAATATAACCAAAATGAGTAGAAAACAGCTAAAAACAATAGAAAGCAGGCAGATAACAGCTGTAAACGGTAGAAAATGACCAAATACAACCGAATAGAGCCAAATCCGGCTAAAAACGACAGAAAGTAAGCAGATAACAGCGCTAGACAACAGAAAACCACTAAACACAGCGGAATACAACTGAAAATAACAGAAAACAGCTCTTAGAACAACAGAAAGCAAGCAGATAACAGCGCTAAACAAGAGAAAACGACTAAGCACAGCCGAATACATCCGAAAATAACAGAAAACAGCTCTCAAAGCAACAGAAAGCAAGCAGATAACGGCTGTAAACGGTAGGAAACGGCCGCATACAACTAAATAGAACAGAAAACAGAGCATAACAACAGAAAGCGGGAAGATAACAGCGCTAAACAATAGAAAACGACTAAATTCAGCCGAATACAACAAGAAAAGAACAGAAAATAGCTAAAAACAACAGAAATCAAGCAGATAACAACTGTAAACGATAGAAAACGACCAAATACAACCGAATAGGGTCAGAACTAACTCAAAACGACAGAAAGCAAGCAGATAACAGCGGGAATCAGCAGAAAACGACTAAACACAGCCGGATACAACCAAAATGAGTAGAAAACAGCTAAAAACAACAGAAAGCAGGCAGATAACAGCTGTAAACGGTAGAAAATGACCAAATACAACCGAATAGAGCCAAATCCGGCTAAAAACGACAGAAAGTAAGCAGATAACAGCGCTAGACAACAGAAAACCACTAAACACAGCGGAATACAACTGAAAATAACAGAAAACAGCTCTTAGAGCAACAGAAAGCAAGCAGATAACGGCTGTAAACGGTAGAAAACGACCGAATACAACCAAATAGAACAGAAAACAGAGCATAACAACAGAAAGCGGGCAGATAACAGCGCTAAACAATAGAAAACGACTAAATTCAGCCGAATACAACAAGAAAAGAACAGAAAATAGCTAAAAACAACAAAAAGCAGGCAGATAACAGCTGTAAACGGTAGAAAATGACCAAATACAACCGAATAGAGTCAAATCCAGCTAAAAACGACGGAAAGTAAGCAGATAACAGCGCTAAGCAACAGAAAACGACTAAATACAGCGGAATACAACTGAAAATAACATAAAACAGCTCCTAGAACAACAGAAAGCAAGCAGATAATGGCTGTAAACGGTAGAAAACGACCGAATACAAGCAAATAGAACAGAAAACAGAGCATAACAACAGAAAGCAGGCAGATAACAGCGCTAAACAATAGAAAATGACTAAATTCAGCCGAATACAACAAGAAAAGAACAGAAAACAGCTAAAAACAACAGAAATCAAGCAGATAACAACTGTAAACGGTACAAAACGACCAAATACAACCGAGTAGAACAGAAAACAGAGCATAACAACAGAAAGCAGGCAGATAACAGCGCTAAACAACAGAAAACGACAAAACACAGCCGAATACATCCGAAAATAACAGAAAACAGCTCTGAAAACAACAGAAAGCAAGCAGATAACGGCTGTAAACGGTAGAAAACGACTGAATACAACCAAATAGAACAGAAAACAGAGCATAACAACAGAAAGAAGGCAGATAAAAGCGCTAAACAATAAAAACGACTAAATTCAGCCGAATACAACAAGAAAAGAACAGAAAACAGCTAAAAACAACAGAAATCGAGTAGATAACAACTGTAAACGATAGAGAACGACCAAATACAACCGAATAGAGCCAAAACTGGCTCAAAACGACAGAAAGCAGGCAGATAACAGCTGTAAACGGTAGGAAACGGCCGCATACAACTAAATAGAACAGAAAACAGAGCATAACAACAGAAAGCGGGCAGATAACAGCGCTAAACAATAGAAAACCACTAAATTCAGCCGAATTCAACAAGCAAAGAACAGAAAATAGCTAAAAACAACAGAAATCAAGCAGATAACAACTGTAAACGATAGAAAACGACCAAATACAACCGAATAGGGTCAGAACTAACTCAAGACGACAGAAAGCAAGCAGATAACAGCGGGAAACAGCAGAAAACGACTAAACACAGCCGAATACAACCAAAATGGGTAGGAAACAGCTAAAAACAACAGAAAGTAGGCAGATAACAGCTGTAAACGGTAGAAAATGACCAAATACAACCGAATAGAGCCAAATCCGGCTAAAAACGACAGAAAGTAAGCAGATAACAGCGCTAGACAACAGAAAACCACTAAACACAGCGGAATACAACTGAAAATAACAGAAAACAGCTCTTAGAACAACAGAAAGCAAGCAGATAACTTCTGTAAACGGTAGAAAACGACCGAATACAACCAAATAGAACAGAAAACAGAGCATAACAACAGAAAGCAGGCAGATAACAGCGCTAAACAATAGAAAACGACTAAATTCAGCCGAATACAATAAGAAAAGGGCAGAAAACAGCTAAAAACAACAGAAATCAAGCAGATAACAACTGTAAACGGTACAAAACGACCAAATATAGCCGAATAGTGTCAAACCTAACGCAAAACGACAGAAAGCAAGCAGATAACGGCTGTAAACGCTAGAAAGCGACCGAATACAACCAAATAGAACAGAAAACAGAGCATAACAACAGAAAGCGGGCAGATAACAGCGCTAAACAATAGAAAACGACTAAATTCAGCCGAATACAACAAGAAAAGAACAGAAAATGGCTGAAAACAACAAAAAGCAGGCAGATAACAGCTGTAAACGGTAGAAAATGACCAAATACAACCGAATAGAGTCAAATCCAGCTAAAAACGACGGAAAGTAAGCAGATAACAGCGCTAAGCAACAGAAAACGACTAAATACAGCGGAATACAACTGAAAATAACAGAAAACAGCTCCTAGAACAACAGAAAGCAAGCAGATAACGGCTGTAAACGGTAGAAAATGACCGAATGCAACAAAATAGAACAGAAAACAGAGCATAACAACAGAAAGCAGGCAGATAACAGCGCTAAACAGTAGAAAACGACTAAATTCAGCCGAATACAAAAAGAAAAGAACAGAAAATAGCTAAAAACAACAAAAAGCAGGCAGATAACAGCTGTAAACGGTAGAAAATGACCAAATACAACCGAATAGAGTCAAATCCAGCTAAAAACGACAGAAAGTAAGCAGATAACGACTGTAAACGGTAGAAAACGACCGAATACAACCAAATAAAACAGAAAACAGAGCATAACAACAGAAAGCAGGCAGATAACAGCGCTAAACAATAGAAAATGACTAAATTCAGCCGAATACAACAAGAAAAGAACAGAAAACAGCTAAAAACAACAGAAATTGAGTAGATAACAACTGTAAACGATAGAAAACGACCAAATACAACCGAATAGAGCCAAAACCGACAGAAAGCAAGCAGATAACAGCGCTAAACAAGAGAAAACGACTAAGAACAGCCGAATACATCCGAAAATAACAGAAAACGGCTCTCAAAGCAACAGAAAGCAACCAGATAACGGCTGTAAACGGTAGGAAACGGCCGCATACAACTAAATAGAACAGAAAACAGAGCATAACAACAGAAAGCGGGCAGATAACAGCGCCAAACAATAGAAAACGACTAAATTCAGCCGAATACAACAAGAAAAGAACAGAAAATAGCTAAAAACAACAAAAAGCAGTCAGATAACAGCTGTAAACGGTAGAAAATGACCAAATACAACCGAATAGAGTCAAATCCAGCTAAAAACGACGGAAAGTAAGCAGATAACAGCGCTAAGCAACAGAAAACGACTAAATACAGCGGAATACAACTGAAAATAACATAAAACAGCTCCTAGAACAACAGAAAGCAAGCAGATACTGGCTGTAAACGGTAGAAAACGACCGAATACAAGCAAATAGAACAGAAAACAGAGCATAACAACAGAAAGCAGGCAGATAACAGCGCTAAACAATAGAAAATGACTAAATTCAGCCGAATACAACAAGAAAAGAACAGAAAACAGCTAAAAACAACAGAAATCAAGCAGATAACAACTGTAAACGGTACAAAACGACCAAATACAACCGAGTAGAACAGAAAACAGAGCATAACAACAGAAAGCAGGCAGATAACAGCGCTAAACAACAGAAAACGACAAAACACAGCCGAATACATCCGAAAATAACAGAAAACAGCTCTGAAAACAACAGAAAGCAAGCAGATAACGGCTGTAAACGGTAGAAAACGACTGAATACAACCAAATAGAACAGAAAACAGAGCATAACAACAGAAAGAAGGCAGATAAAAGCACTAAACAATAAAAACGACTAAATTCAGCCGAATACAACAAGAAAAGAACAGAAAACAGCTAAAAACAACAGAAATCGAGTAGATAACAACTGTAAACGATAGAGAACGACCAAATACAACCGAATAGAGCCAAAACTGGCTCAAAACGACAGAAAGCAGGCAGATAACAGCTGTAAACGGTAGGAAACGGCCGCATACAACTAAATAGAACAGAAAACAGAGCATAACAACAGAAAGCGGGCAGATAACAGCGCTAAACAATAGAAAACGACTAAATTCAGCCGAATACAACAAGAAAAGAACAGAAAATAGCTAAAAACAACAGAAATCAAGCAGATAACAACTGTAAACGATAGAAAACGACCAAATACAACCGAATAGGGTCAGAACTAACTCAAAACGACAGAAAGCAAGCAGATAACAGCGGGAAACAGCAGAAAACGACTAAACACAGCCGAATACAACCAAAATGGGCAGGAAACAGCTAAAAACAACAGAAAGTAGGCAGATAACAGCTGTAAACGGTAGAAAATGACCAAATACAACCGAATAGAGCCAAATCCGGCTAAAAACGACAGAAAGTAAGCAGATAACAGCGCTAGACAACAGAAAACCACTAAACACAGCGGAATACAACTGAAAATAACAGAAAACAGCTCTTAGAACAACAGAAAGCAAGCAGATAACTTCTGTAAACGGTATAAAACGACCGAATACAACCAAATAGAACAGAAAACAGAGCATAACAACAGAAAGCAGGCAGATAACAGCGCTAAACAATAGAAAACGACTAAATTCAGCCGAATACAACAAGAAAAGAACAGAAAATAGCTGAAGACAACAAAAAGCAGGCAGATAACAGCTGTAAACGGTAGAAAATGACCAAATACAACCGAATAGAGTCAAATCCAGCTAAAAACGACGGAAAGTAAGCAGATAACAGCGCTAAGCAACAGAAAACGACTAAATACAGCGGAATACAACTGAAAATAACAGAAAAACAGCTCCTAGAACAACAGAAAGCAAGCAGATAACGGCTGTAAACGGTAGAAAATGACCGAATACAACAAAATAGAACAGAAAACAGAGCATAACAACAGAAAGCAGGCAGATAACAGCGCTAAACAGTAGAAAACGACTAAATTCAGCCGAATACAAAAAGAAAAGAACAGAAAATAGCTAAAAACAACAAAAAGCAGGCAGATAACAGCTGTAAACGGTAGAAAATGACCAAATACAACCGAATAGAGTCAAATCCAGCTAAAAACGACAGAAAGTAAGCAGATAACGACTGTAAACGGTAGAAAACGACCGAATACAACCAAATAAAACAGAAAACAGAGCATAACGACAGAAAGCAGGCAGTTAACAGCGCTAAACAATAGAAAATGACTAAATTCAGCCGAATACAACAAGAAAAGAACAGAAAACAGCTAAAAACAACAGAAATCAAGCAGATAACAACTGTAAACGGTACAAAACGACCAAATACAACCGAATAGAACAGAAAACAGAGCATAACAACAGAAAGCAGGCAGATAACAGCGCTAAACAACAGAAAACGACAAAACACAGCCGAATACATCCGACAATAACAGAAAACAGCTCTCAAAACAACAGAAAGCAAGCAGATAACGGCTGTAGACGGTAGAAAACGACTGAATACAACCAAATAGAACAGAAAACAGAGCATAACAACAGAAAGAAGGCAGATAAAAGCGCTAAACAATAAAAAACGACTAAATTCAGCCGAATACAACAAGAAAAGAACAGAAAACAGCTAAAAACAACAGAAATTGAGTAGATAACAACTGTAAACGATAGAAAACGACCAAATACAACCGAATAGAGCCAAAACCGACAGAAAGCAAGCAGATAACAGCGCTAAACAAGAGAAAACGACTAAGAACAGCCGAATACATCCGAAAATAACAGAAAACAGCTCTCAAAGCAACAGAAAGCAAGCAGATAACGGCTGTAAACGGTAGGAAACGGCCGCATACAACTAAATAGAACAGAAAACAGAGCATAACAACAGAAAGCGGGCAGATAACAGCGCCAAACAATAGAAAACGACTAAATTCAGCCGAATACAACAAGAAAAGAACAGAAAATAGCTAAAAACAACAGAAATCAAGCAGATAACAACTGTAAACGATAGAAAACGACCAAATACAACCGAATAGGGTCAGAACTAACTCAAAACGACAGAAAGCAAGCAGATAACAGCGGGAAACAGCAGAAAACGACTAAACACAGCCGGATACAACCAAAATGAGTAGAAAACAGCTAAAAACAACAGAAAGCAGGCAGATAACAGCTGTAAACGGTAGAAAATGACCAAATACAACCGAATAGAGCCAAATCCGGCTAAAAACGACAGAAAGTAAGCAGATAACAGCGCTAGACAACAGAAAACCACTAAACACAGCGGAATACAACTGAAAATAACAGAAAACGGCTCTTAGAACAACAGAAAGCAAGCAGATAACGGCTGTAAACGGTAGAAAACGACCGAATACAACCAAATAGAACAGAAAACAGAGCATAACAACAGAAAGCGGGCAGATAACAGCGCTAAACAATAGAAAACGACTAAATTCAGCCGAATACAACAAGAAAAGAACAGAAAATAGCTGAAAACAACAAAAAGCAGGCAGATAACAGCTGTAAACGGTAGAAAATGACCAAATACAACCGAATAGAGTCAAATCCAGCTAAAAACGACGGAAAGTAAGCAGATAACAGCGCTAAGCAACAGAAAACGACTAAATACAGCGGAATACAACTGAAAATAACAGAAAACAGCTCCTAGAACAACAGAAAGCAAGCAGATAACGGCTGTAAACGGTAGAAAATGACCGAATACAACAAAATAGAACAGAAAACAGAGCATAACAACAGAAAGCAGGCAGATAACAGCGCTAAACAGTAGAAAACGACTAAATTCAGCCGAATACAAAAAGAAAAGAACAGAAAATAGCTAAAAACAACAAAAAGCAGGCAGATAACAGCTGTAAACGGTAGAAAATGACCAAATACAACCGAATAGAGTCAAATCCAGCTAAAAACGACAGAAAGTAAGCAGATAACGACTGTAAACGGTAGAAAACGACCGAATACAACCAAATAAAACAGAAAACAGAGCATAACGACAGAAAGCAGGCAGATAACAGCGCTAAACAATAGAAAATGACTAAATTCAGCCGAATACAACAAGAAAAGAACAGAAAACAGCTAAAAACAACAGAAATCAAGCAGATAACAACTGTAAACGGTACAAAACGACCAAATACAACCGAATAGAACAGAAAACAGAGCATAACAACAGAAAGCAGGCAGATAACAGCGCTAAACAACAGAAAACGACAAAACACAGCCGAATACATCCGACAATAACAGAAAACAGCTCTCAAAACAACAGAAAGCAAGCAGATAACGGCTGTAGACGGTAGAAAACGACTGAATACAACCAAATAGAACAGAAAACAGAGCATAACAACAGAAAGAAGGCAGATAAAAGCGCTAAACAATAAAAAACGACTAAATTCAGCCGAATACAACAAGAAAAGAACAGAAAACAGCTAAAAACAACAGAAATTGAGTAGATAACAACTGTAAACGATAGAAAACGACCAAATACAACCGAATAGAGCCAAAACCGACAGAAAGCAAGCAGATAACAGCGCTAAACAAGAGAAAACGACTAAGAACAGCCGAATACATCCGAAAATAACAGAAAACAGCTCTCAAAGCAACAGAAAGCAAGCAGATAACGGCTGTAAACGGTAGGAAACGGCCGCATACAACTAAATAGAACAGAAAACAGAGCATAACAACAGAAAGCGGGCAGATAACAGCGCCAAACAATAGAAAACGACTAAATTCAGCCGAATACAACAAGAAAAGAACAGAAAATAGCTAAAAACAACAGAAATCAAGCAGATAACAACTGTAAACGATAGAAAACGACCAAATACAACCGAATAGGGTCAGAACTAACTCAAAACGACAGAAAGCAAGCAGATAACAGCGGAAAACAGCAGAAAACGACTAAACACAGCCGGATACAACCAAAATGAGTAGAAAACAGCTAAAAACAACAGAAAGCAGGCAGATAACAGCTGTAAACGGTAGAAAATGACCAAATACAACCGAATAGAGCCAAATCCGGCTAAAAACGACAGAAAGTAAGCAGATAACAGCGCTAGACAACAGAAAACCACTAAACACAGCGGAATACAACTGAAAATAACAGAAAACGGCTCTTAGGACAACAGAAAGCAAGCAGATAACGGCTGTAAACGGTAGAAAACGACCGAATACAACCAAATAGAACAGAAAACAGAGCATAACAACAGAAAGCGGGCAGATAACAGCGCTAAACAATAGAAAACGACTAAATTCAGCCGAATACAACAAGAAAAGAACAGAAAATAGCTAAAAACAACAAAAAGCAGGCAGATAACAGCTGTAAACGGTAGAAAATGACCAAATACAACCGAATAGAGTCAAATCCAGCTAAAAACGACGGAAAGTAAGCAGATAACAGCGCTAAGCAACAGAAAACGACTAAATGCAGCGGAATACTACTGAAAATAACAGAAAACAGCTCCTAGAACAACAGAAAGCAAGCAGCTAACGGCTGTAAACGGTAGAAAACGACCGAATACAACCTAATAGAACAGAAAACAGAGCATAACAACAGAAAGGAGGCAGATAACAGCGCTAAACAATAGAAAATGACTAAATTCAGCCGAATACAACAAGAAAAGAACAGAAAACAGCTAAAAACAACAGAAATCAAGCAGATAACAACTGCAAACGGTACAAAACGACCAAATACAACCGAATAGAACAAAAAACAGAGCATAACAACAGAATGCAGGCAGATAACAGCGCTAAACAACAGAAAACGACAAAACACAGCCGAATACAACCAAAGTGAGTAGAAAACAGCTAAAAACAACAGAAAGCAGGCAGATAACAGCTGTAAACGGTAGAAAACGACCAAATACAACCAAATAGAGCCAAATCCGGCTAAAAACGACAGAAAGTAAGCAGATAACAGCGCTATACAACAGAAAACCACTAAACACAGCGGAATACAACTGAAAATAACAGAAAACAGCTCTTAGAACAACATAAAGCAAGCAGATAACGGCTGTAAACGGTAGAAAACGACCGAATACAACAAAATAGAACAGAAAACAGAGCATAACAACAGAAAGCAGGCAGATAACAGCGCTGAACAGTAGAAAACGACTAAATTCAGCCGAATACAACAAAAAAAGGACAGAAAACAGCTAAAAACAACAGAAATCAAGCAGATAACAACTGTAAACGGTACAAAACGACCAAATACAACCGAATAGAGTCAAAACTAACGCAAAACGACAGAAAGCAAGCAGATAACGGCTGTAAACGCTAGAAAGCGACCGAGTACAACCAAATAGAACAGAAAACAGAGCATAACAACAGAAAGCGGGCAGATAACAGCGCTAAACAATAGAAAAACGACTAAATTCAGCCGAATACAAAAAGAAAAGAACAGAAAATAGCTAAAAACAACAAAAAGCAGGCAGATAACAGCTGTAAAACGGTAGAAAATGACCAAATACAACCGAATAGAGTCAAATCCAGCTAAAAAACGACAGAAAGTAAGCAGATAACGACTGTAAACGGTAGACGACCGAATACAACCAAATAAAACAGAAAACAGAGCATAACAACAGAAAGCAGGCAGATAACAGCGCTAAACAATAGAAAATGACTAAATTCAGCCGAATACAACAAGAAAAGAACAGAAAACAGCTAAAAACAACAGAAATCAAGCAGATAACAACTGTAAACGGTACAAAACGACCAAATACAACCGAATAGAACAGAAAACAGAGCATAACAACAGAAAGCAGGCAGATAACAGCGCTAAACAACAGAAAACGACAAAACACAGCCGAATACATCCGACAATAACAGAAAACAGCTCTCAAAACAACAGAAAGCAAGCAGATAACGGCTGTAAACGGTAGAAAACGACTGAATACAACCAAATAGAACAGAAAACAGAGCATAACAACAGAAAGAAGGCAGATAAAAGCGCTAAACAATAAAAAACGACTAAATTCAGCCGAATACAACAAGAAAAGAACAGAAAACAGCTAAAAACAACAGAAATCGAGTAGATAACAACTGTAAACGATAGAAAACGACCAAATACAACCGAATAGAGCCAAAACCGACAGAAAGCAAGCAGATAACAGCGCTAAACAAGAGAAAACGAATAAGAACAGCCGAATACATCCGAAAATAACAGAAAACAGCTCTCAAAGCAACAGAAAGCAAGCAGATAACGGCTGTAAACGGTAGGAGACGGCCGCATACAACTAAATAGAACAGAAAACAGAGCATAACAACAGAAAGCGGGCAGATAACAGCGCCAAACAATAGAAAACGACTAAATTCAGCCGAATACAACAAGAAAAGAACAGAAAATAGCTAAAAACAACAGAAATCAAGCAGATAACAACTGTAAACGATAGAAAACGACCAAATACAACCGAATAGGGTCAGAACTAACTCAAAACGACAGAAAGCAAGCAGATAACAGCGGGAAACAGCAGAAAACGACTAAACACAGCCGGATACAACCAAAATGAGTAGAAAACAGCTAAAAACAACAGAAAGCAGGCAGCTAACAGCTGTAAACGGTAGAAAATGACCAAATACAACCGAATAGAGCCAAATCCGGATAAAAACGACAGAAAGTAAGCAGATAACAGCGCTAGACAACAGAAAACCACTAAACACAGCGGAATACAACTGAAAATAACAGAAAACAGCTGTTAGAACAACAGAAAGCAAGCAGATAACGGCTGTAAACGGTAGAAAACGACCGAATATGACCAAATAGAACAGAAAACAGAGCATAACAACAGAAAGCAGGCAGATAACAGCGCTAAACAATAGAAAATGACTAAATTCAGCCGAATACAACAAGAAAAGAACAGAAAACAGCTAAAAACAACAGAAATCAAGCAGATGACAACTGCAAACAGTACAAAACGACCAAATACAACCGAATAGAACATAAAACAGAGCATAACAACAGAAAGCAGGCAGATAACAGCGCTAAACAACAGAAAACGACAAAACACAGCCGAATACATCCGACAAAGCAGAAAACAGCTCTCAAAACAACAGAAAGCAAGCATATAACGGCTGTAGATGGTAGAAAACGACCGAATACAACCAAATAGAACAGAAAACAGAGCATAACAACAGAAAGAAGGCAGATAAAAGCGCTAAACAATAAAAAACGACTAAATTCAGCCGAATACAACAAGAAAAGAACAGAAAACAGCTAAAAACAACAGAAATCGAGTAGATAACAACTGTAAACGATAGAAAACGACCAAATACAACCGAATAGAGCCAAAACCGACAGAAAGCAAGCAGATAACAGCGCTAAACAACAGAAAACGACTAAATTCAGACGAACACAACAAGAAAAGAACAGAAAATAGCTAAAAACAACAGAAATCAAGCAGATAACAACTGTACACAGTACAAAATGACCAAATACAACCGAATAGAGTCAAAACTAACGCAAAACGACAGAAAGCAAGCAGATAACGGCTGTAAACGCTAGAAAGCGACCGAGTACAACCAAATAGAACAGAAAACAGAGCATAACAACAGAAAGCGGGCAGATAACAGCGCTAAACAATAGAAAACGACTAAACTCAGCCGAATACAACAAGAAAAGAACAGAAAATAGCTAAAAACAACAAAAAGCAGGCAGATAACAGCTGTAAACGGTAGAAAATGACCAAATGCAACCGAATAGAGTCAAATCCAGCTAAAAACGACAGAAAGTAAGCAGATAACAGCGCTAAGCAACAGAAAACGACTAAATACAGCGGAATACAACTGAAAATAACAGAAAACAGCTCCTAGAACAACAGAAAGCAAGCAGATAATGGCTGTAAACGGTAGAAAACGACCGAATACAAGCAAATAGAACAGAAAACAGAGCATAACAACAGAAAGCAGGCAGATAACAGCGCTAAACAATAGAAAATGACTAAATTTAGCCGAATACAACAAGAAAAGAACAGAAAACAGCTAAAAACAACAGAAATCAAGCAGATAACAACTGTAAACGGTACAAAACGACCAAATACAACCGAATAGAACAGAAAACAGAGCATAACAACAGAAAGAAGGCAGATAAAAGCGCTAAACAATAAAAAACGACTAAATTCAGCCGAATACAACAAGAAAAGAACAGAAAACAGCTAAAAACAACAGAAATCGAGTAGATAACAACTGTAAACGATAGAAAACGACCAAATACAACCGAATAGAGCCAAAACTGGCTCAAAACGACAGAAAGCAAGCAGATAATAGCTGCAAACGGTAGGAAACGGCCGCATACAACTAAATAGAACAGAAAACAGAGCATAACAACAGAAAGCGGGCAGATAACAGCGCTAAACAATAGAAAACGACTAAATTCAGCCGAATACAACAAGAAAAGAACAGAAAATAGCTAAAAACAACAGAAATCAAGCAGATAACAACTGTAAACGATAGAAAACGACCAAATACAACCGAATAGGGTCAGAACTAACTCAAAACGACAGAAAGCAAGCAGATAACAGCGGGAAACAGCAGAAAACGACTAAACACAGCCGAATACAACCAAAATGAGTAGGAAACAGCTAAAAACAACAGAAAGTAGGCAGATAACAGCTGTAAACGGTAGAAAATGACCAAATACAACCGAATAGAGCCAAATCCGGCTAAAAACGACAGAAAGTAAGCAGATAACAGCGCTAGACAACAGAAAACCACTAAACACAGCGGAATACAACTGAAAATAACAGAAAACAGCTCTTAGAACAACAGAAAGCAAGCAGATAACGGCTGTAAACGGTAGAAAACGACCGAATACAACCAAATAGAACAGAAAACAGAGCATAACAACAGAAAGCAGGCAGATAACAGCGCTAAACAATAGAAAACGACTAAATTCAGCCGAATACAACAAGAAAAGAACAGAAAGCAGCTAAAAACAACAGAAATCAAGCAGATAACAACTGCAAACGGTACAAAACGACCAAATACAACCGAATAGAACATAAAACAGAGCATAACAACAGAAAGCAGGCAGATAACAGCGCTAAACAACAGAAAACGACAAAACACAGCCGAATACATCCGACAAAGCAGAAAACAGCTCTCAAAACAACAGAAAGCAAGCAGATAACGGCTGTAGACGGTAGAAAACGACTGAATACAACCAAATAGAACAGAAAACAGAGCATAACAACAGAAAGAAGGCAGATAAAAGCGCTAAACAATAAAAAACGACTAAATTCAGCCGAATACAACAAGAAAAGAACAGAAAACAGCTAAAAACAACAGAAATCAAGCAGATAACAACTGTAAACGGTACCAAACGACCAAATACAACCGAGTAGAACAGAAAACAGAGCATAACAACAGAAAGCAGGCAGATAACAGCGCTAAACAACAGAAAACGACAAAACACAGCCGAATACATCCGAAAATAACAGAAAACAGCTCTGAAAACAACAGAAAGCAAGCAGGTAACGGCTGTAAACGGTAGAAAACGACTGAATACAACCAAATAGAACAGAAAACAGAGCATAACAACAGAAAGAAGGCAGATAAAAGCGCTAAACAATAAAAACGACTAAATTCAGCCGAATACAACAAGAAAAGAACAGAAAATAGCTAAAAACAACAGAAATCAAGCAGATAACAACTGTAAACGATAGAAAACGACCAAATACAACCGAATAGGGTCAGAACTAACTCAAAACGACAGAAAGCAAGCAGATAACAGCGGGAAACAGCAGAAAACGACTAAACACAGCCGGATACAACCAAAATGAGTAGAAAACAGCTAAAAACAACAGAAAGCAGGCAGATAACAGCTGTAAACGGTAGAAAATGACCAAATACAACCGAATAGAGCCAAATCCGGCTAAAAACGACAGAAAGTAAGCAGATAACAGCGCTAGACAACAGAAAACCACTAAACACAGCGGAATACAACTGAAAATAACAGAAAACAGCTCTTAGAACAACAGAAAGCAAGCAGATAACGGCTGTAAACGGTAGAAAACGACCGAATACAACCAAATAGAACAGAAAACAGAGCATAACAACAGAAAGCGGGCAGATAACAGCGCTAAACAATAGAAAACGACTAAATTCAGCCGAATACAACAAGAAAAGAACAGAAAATAGCTAAAAACAACAAAAAGCAGGCAGATAACAGCTGTAAACGGTAGAAAATGACCAAATACAACCGAATAGAGTCAAATCCAGCTAAAAACGACGGAAAGTAAGCAGATAACAGCGCTAAGCAACAGAAAACGACTAAATACAGCGGAATACAACTGAAAATAACATAAAACAGCTCCTAGAACAACAGAAAGCAAGCAGATAATGGCTGTAAACGGTAGAAAACGACCGAATACAAGCAAATAGAACAGAAAACAGAGCATAACAACAGAAAGCAGGCAGATAACAGCGCTAAACAATAGAAAATGACTAAATTCAGCCGAATACAACAAGAAAAGAACAGAAAACAGCTAAAAACAACAGAAATCAAGCAGATAACAACTGTAAACGGTACAAAACGACCAAATACAACCGAGTAGAACAGAAAACAGAGCATAACAACAGAAAGCAGGCAGATAACAGCGCTAAGCAACAGAAAACGACAAAACACAGCCGAATACATCCGAAAATAACAGAAAACAGCTCTGAAAACAACAGAAAGCAAGCAGATAACGGCTGTAAACGGTAGAAAACGACTGAATACAACCAAATAGAACAGAAAACAGAGCATAACAACAGAAAGAAGGCAGATAAAAGCGCTAAACAATAAAAACGACTAAATTCAGCCGAATACAACAAGAAAAGAACAGAAAACAGCTAAAAACAACAGAAATCGAGTAGATAACAACTGTAAACGATAGAGAACGACCAAATACAACCGAATAGAGCCAAAACTGGCTCAAAACGACAGAAAGCAAGCAGATAACAGCGGGAAACAGCAGAAAACGACTAAACACAGCCGAATACAACCAAAATGGGTAGGAAACAGCTAAAAACAACAGAAAGTAGGCAGATAACAGCTGTAAACGGTAGAAAATGACCAAATACAACCGAATAGAGCCAAATCCGGCTAAAAACGACAGAAAGTAAGCAGATAACAGCGCTAGACAACAGAAAACCACTAAACACAGCGGAATACAACTGAAAATAACAGAAAACAGCTCTTAGAACAACAGAAAGCAAGCAGATAACTTCTGTAAACGGTATAAAACGACCGAATACAACCAAATAGAACAGAAAACAGAGCATAACAACAGAAAGCAGGCAGATAACAGCGCTAAACAATAGAAAACGACTAAATTCAGCCGAATACAACAAGAAAAGAACAGAAAATAGCTGAAAACAACAAAAAGCAGGCAGATAACAGCTGTAAACGGTAGAAAATGACCAAATACAACCGAATAGAGTCAAATCCAGCTAAAAACGACGGAAAGTAAGCAGATAACAGCGCTAAGCAACAGAAAACGACTAAATACAGCGGAATACAACTGAAAATAACAGAAAACAGCTCCTAGAACAACAGAAAGCAAGCAGATAACGGCTGTAAACGGTAGAAAATGACCGAATACAACAAAATAGAACAGAAAACAGAGCATAACAACAGAAAGCAGGCAGATAACAGCGCTAAACAGTAGAAAACGACTAAATTCAGCCGAATACAAAAAGAAAAGAACAGAAAATAGCTAAAAACAACAAAAAGCAGGCAGATAACAGCTGTAAACGGTAGAAAATGACCAAATACAACCGAATAGAGTCAAATCCAGCTAAAAACGACAGAAAGTAAGCAGATAACGACTGTAAACGGTAGAAAACGACCGAATACAACCAAATAAAACAGAAAACAGAGCATAACGACAGAAAGCAGGCAGATAACAGCGCTAAACAATAGAAAATGACTAAATTCAGCCGAATACAACAAGAAAAGAACAGAAAGCAGCTAAAAACAACAGAAATCAAGCAGATAACAACTGTAAACGGTACAAAACGACCAAATACAACCGAATAGAACAGAAAACAGAGCATAACAACAGAAAGCAGGCAGATAACAGCGCTAAACAACAGAAAACGACAAAACACAGCCGAATACATCCGACAATAACAGAAAACAGCTCTCAAAACAACAGAAAGCAAGCAGATAACGGCTGTAGACGGTAGAAACGACTGAATACAACCAAATAGAACAGAAAACAGAGCATAACAACAGAAAGAAGGCAGATAAAAGCGCTAAACAATAAAAAACGACTAAATTCAGCCGAATACAACAAGAAAAGAACAGAAAACAGCTAAAAACAACAGAAATTGAGTAGATAACAACTGTAAACGATAGAAAACGACCAAATACAACCGAATAGAGCCAAAACCGACAGAAAGCAAGCAGATAACAGCGCTAAACAAGAGAAAACGACTAAGAACAGCCGAATACATCCGAAAATAACAGAAAACAGCTCTCAAAGCAACAGAAAGCAAGCAGATAACGGCTGTAAACGGTAGGAAACGGCCGCATACAACTAAATAGAACAGAAAACAGAGCATAACAACAGAAAGCGGGCAGATAACAGCGCCAAACAATAGAAAACGACTAAATTCAGCCGAATACAACAAGAAAAGAACAGAAAATAGCTAAAAACAACAGAAATCAAGCAGATAACAACTGTAAACGATAGAAAACGACCAAATACAACCGAATAGGGTCAGAACTAACTCAAAACGACAGAAAGCAAGCAGATAACAGCGGGAAACAGCAGAAAACGACTAAACACAGCCGGATACAACCAAAATGAGTAGAAAACAGCTAAAAACAACAGAAAGCAGGCAGATAACAGCTGTAAACGGTAGAAAATGACCAAATACAACCGAATAGAGCCAAATCCGGCTAAAAACGACAGAAAGTAAGCAGATAACAGCGCTAGACAACAGAAAACCACTAAACACAGCGGAATACAACTGAAAATAACAGAAAACGGCTCTTAGAACAACAGAAAGCAAGCAGATAACGGCTGTAAACGGTAGAAAACGACCGAATACAACCAAATAGAACAGAAAACAGAGCATAACAACAGAAAGCGGGCAGATAACAGCGCTAAACAATAGAAAACGACTAAATTCAGCCGAATACAACAAGAAAAGAACAGAAAATAGCTAAAAACAACAAAAAGCAGGCAGATAACAGCTGTAAACGGTAGAAAATGACCAAATACAACCGAATAGAGTCAAATCCAGCTAAAAACGACGGAAAGTAAGCAGATAACAGCGCTAAGCAACAGAAAACGACTAAATGCAGCGGAATACAACTGAAAATAACAGAAAACAGCTCCTAGAACAACAGAAAGCAAGCAGCTAACGGCTGTAAACGGTAGAAAACGACCGAATACGACCTAATAGAACAGAAAACAGAGCATAACAGCAGAAAGGAGGCAGATAACAGCGCTAAACAATAGAAAATGACTAAATTCAGCCGAATACAACAAGAAAAGAACAGAAAACAGCTAAAAACAACAGAAATCAAGCAGATAACAACTGCAAACGGTACAAAACGACCAAATACAACCGAATAGAACAAAAAACAGAGCATAACAACAGAAAGCAGGCAGATAACAGCGCTAAACAACAGAAAACGACAAAACACAGCCGAATACATCCGACAAAGCAAAAAACAGCTCTCAAAACAACAGAAAACAAGCATATAACGGCTGTAGACGGTAGAAAACGACTAAATACAACCAAATAGAACAGAAAACAGAGCATAACAACAGAAAGAAGGCAGATAAAAGCGCTAAACAATAAAAAACGACTAAATTCAGCCGAATACCACAAGAAAAGAACAGAAAACAGCTAAAAACAACAGAAATCGAGTAGATAACAACTGTAAACGATAGAAAACGACCAAATACAACCGAATAGAGCCAAAACCGACAGAAAGCAAGCAGATAACAGCGCTAAACAATAGAAAACGACTAAATTCAGACGAACACAACAAGAAAAGAACAGAAAATAGCTAAAAACAACAGAAATCAAGCAGATAACAACTGTAAACGATAGAAAACGACCAAATACAACCGAATAGGGTCAGAACTAACTCAAAACGACAGAAAGCAAGCAGATAACAGTAGGTATACTATGTCACTTCTGGCTCATTGTCACTTTTTTTACCTCAAAATTTCCCCAGATCTGGGGAAAATGCGGTGTTGCCACGTCAATTTTGCTCTTGTAATTTCAGTGATTTTTCCCCAGATCTGGGGAAATTTTTTGGTAAAATCCAAGGTCCGACCTGGTAAATTTTCATACCATTTTTTCAGTGTTACTGTATTTACTTACCATTCATTACTTTAGATAACTGATGCATTTATTAGAGTATTTATGAAATATTAATTATTCCGTGATCAGGATTTAAGCCCAAACCCCTTAGACTGTGTGACAGAGACGATAACCAGGCAAACCACTATAACTCGTGAGATATTATTTTCAGTAGTTAGCACATACACTTCGACTACCTATAGGTTCAATTGAATGTGTGTGCTTTATGTGACTAACTGTTAATACTAATTCCGGCTCCAGAAAATCTAGATCCTATATATCACGTCACTGTATACATAATATAATACATAAACCATATGTCAAGGAAACAGTTAATAAAACAAATAATATCATTTTTTCAACTTTATTGTAAGTTTCCAAATATTAATACATAATAGCAGCCATATAATAAACGTCACTCTATTGCTTGAACATAGCATTCGTGAAATAGTGATAGACATATACTTAGGATAACTTCAATAGGAATGATCAGCTCATTTTGCGTGAATAATGACCCCATGGCAGTGTTTCAACGGATCCTGGTATCAAAATCCTCTTATCGTCATAAGGCGATAGCGCAACCTTTTCTTGAGTTGCAGAATGTATTTCATGTCTTTTGGATTGTATAAGATTTTGCTTAACATACTTCTCCTTCCATTTTTCCAAGCATTCGACATAATCATCAAAAGTTATATCATTTTGTACTACACATTTCTTCACTCCTTTCACTTTTTTAGTTATAGCAAAGTTTGACAAATTACAATCTTTCTCATGTGTACTTCCCTTTTGATCATCATTGATTTGACTGACTTTGTACACTTTTGATGCATACATTTTCGATCTCAGAGCAACAAAGTCTGTCATTATTTCCCCATTATTTTCATCCTTCATAAGTCCAATAACTTTCTTATTGACCTGTGGGATGTCATACTGATTATTAGTTGGATAATCAGATGTATCGAAGTAATTATAGCAGTCTCGCTTTATAACTTCATATGGATCCTTATTACGGATTTCATATACCAGAGAATCGGTATCCGTATAAACGACAGTACAGTTTTCACCATAAACACTACGCATGTAGTTATAATGAAAATTATAAATTTATATTTTAGATATATCTAAAACACACATACCGATATATATTGGCTTGTTGTAGAAAACATGTGTTTTATTAAGTTCAATAGCTGCTAGGTTTTCATCAAAAATAATTAGACTTTTGAATGCAGGATTTGAAATTCTTGCTTCAGCTCCATATCTTCCATCCCATTTCGTTACCAGACAAACTTTTGAGTGTTTCATCACGTCTTCAATAGTTTTTCCAAAAACTGCGTTATTCATCAATTTGAATGAATTTTTTTCAAATTCATTCTTCGCCTGCCTTCTCAATTCAGTATTCAAGTCAATGTATGGTTTGAGCCAAAGAGATTGTTTGAATTTCAATACTCTATGTATTTTTTTTAGAACTAGTCCATTTGCAATAGCTTGCTTGAGATTTCGATAATGTAAAACATACTTTGTTTTATCATATAGAGAAGCCATAAGTTTGGTACTACCAGAAGCAAAATCATTCATACATCTGTTGTCGTCTTTTACATGCGACACCGAAAGAACTTTTGTATTTAGATGTTCTGGACAAAATGGGATATCCTTATGTATATCATGCAAATGTTCAGGATATTCTAAGTCAACTTCTAAAATGAATCCTTCTTCAGCATCATCAGACACTATCATCACATCAAAGTTTTTTATGTCCTCAACCCACTCAAATCCAGCATAAGGCAAACATTCGCTCATAGATTTACCATATTGATTATTTATATCGAAATACATTAGATATGTATCAGCTTTGGTTGAATCATAATTTGGGCTATATTTATTGTTAGCCTGCACACGTCGCTTTCCGCAAACTTGACTGAGACCACCACGTATACCTTTCTGAATGAATAGAACCATATCATAGTCAGTCAATAGCTCCAGTTCCTGACGAGTCGTATACAACATGCAGTCCCACGTGTAACCAGGGAGAGTATAATAATGTGCAGGATCTAGATTATAAGTACGATGGCAGCTTGAACGGAATTGTTCAAATACTTCGGCTAGGAGAATTATATCAGTTTTCAGGTATAAATCCGAATATTCACCCAAATTTCTTATACCAAATGAATTCCATACAAGTTGAGCATGCTTATATTGTTCAGCAGAAATATTCTTCTCTAAAAGTCGATTGAAAAATTGATCATGAGATGGTATGTGAGGATAATTGAATTTGTCAAAGCTGTCAGTGAAGTCATATGGATATACACCCTTCTTAGTCAATAACTTGATCTGTTCCTCAGTAAATTGTGAAAACTCTGTTTTCAATATGGGATGCTCTGTCAAATAAGACGATAACTTGTCTAAGGATGAATTCATGAATTTAAAAGAGTCAATGAACCTGAATGACACTGAGCTATCATCAATATTCTTGGTGAAAGATATATATTTTTCTTTAGTTATGGGGAGTAGGTCCACGCGTCCATCCATGGCCAAAGCAATGTCTTTTATGATAAAATGAGCATCGTAGCCAGATAAGTTATGAAAAACTACAGGGATTGTATGACTATCCAAAAAATTGATGTTACAACCTTCATGAGCTGCACCACGATAATTGTCAGTAGGGAGCAGATGATTATGGTCTCTAACCTTTTTATCCTCATAAGTAAAAGGCTTTTCACATATATGACAAAAATTACTTTTTTGGAAATCCTCCTCTTGAAGCGATGTCATATTGATATCGTAAGAGCACATGAAAACCGTTTCTACATTTTCGGCAAATCTTTTCAATTCTTCACACAACCATCTCATACAATCTTTACCGCGGTAAGATCTATAAAACGAAAGAGAATCATCATATAAGCATTTAACGTAATAACCGACGCTGCACGGTATGTGTTTTTGATATTCTTTCACATCCTTTGTCGGTACAAGTATAGCTTCCATATCCGCATAAATCACAAACGGTGCTTTGCATTTATTTTTAAAGTTTTTGAACCGAAGTACTTTTTCACTCTCGCTTGGTAATTGAGGGATGCAAACGTCAGTCTTCATACAATCATCCATATGCGTGCATAACTTTTGATGTGAATAAACGTAGTGGAAACAGCGATTACAAAAATGTTTTTTATGTCTGTTCATACTTAGTTGAGATGATACTAATCTAGATAGATCTTTTATCCAGACGTAGTGGGTCCTGAAGGGTTTATCACTTTCACCCTCAAAACTATTCTTGTACTCATCGTAGTACTGATTATGAATCATTAGAAGATTAACATGTTTATCTCTTACTTTCTTGGTAAGCCTAAAAGGCACTACTGTATATTTACACATATTTAACTTTAAGGTGTATATATTTATAGATATATCATTTTGATTTTCAAAATTTTTGATCTGATGAATTGTCATTGGGAACTGTATCCCCTTCAGATTAAGAATAGAGGTATAAGAAGGGTACATAGAAGTCCTATCAGAATTTTTGTCAGCAGGATACAACGCTGAAACAACTGCCCATGCAAAGCAAGCTTGATCATCGTTTTTCACATTAACACAAGCTTTCTTATTCTTAATATATGATGGGAGATCAATGTAAGAAGATCCACGCATCGGATTAAACAAGTTTATATTCACTCCCAAGTTGACTACTTTCTTCAAAGCCCATCCACTGTCCTTCTCTTGAAACTCTTGCAGCTGCTTCATGATGGGATGCAGCACTTTGGAGTCAAACCATTCACTTATATTGGTATCTTGATAAATCGGAGAGTTTGAAGTTGTGAAATACTTCAATTCACTTATAACTTTATCCGCTTTTGATATTACAAATTCGCCACAAAATGAAACATTAACTTTTACAGCAGAGTTTTTCTTGAGAACATATTGTAGTCTTCGCCCAAATATAGCTTTAGAATCCTCTAAAAAGTATTTAGGGTCCTTATGCTGAAGATTTGTTATAATTCCAGTATGAATTCGATTATTGAAGGCAGATTCAGAATCTTCCCAGCGAACCCGATGCTTCGCTGTTTCTCTCAATCCTCTTCCTTTTTTTATCAAGTGTTTAATTTGAGCACGATAACTTTTAATGGTGTTTAAAGCACTTGATAATCGCTGCTTTTCTCCAATCGTTACTGCATTTCTCAAGTTATGGGTAATTCTTCGAACAGCTTTATCACATTCGTGTAAACCAACTTCAATTTCTCCCCAATTTCCTGTAGTTGATAACACATCAATTAAATTTCGAATTTTTTCAGTTAGAGCCTTTAACCAGTACATCCTGCTTCAACGACTGCACTTTTGAACTGAATGTGATCTTAGCAGCGAGCTCTATATATAGTATAATTTTTCAGAACTGCCAACCTATAACAATAACAGTCCTTAAGATTCACCTCATTTAAAATTTATAGTAAGAAACTTGAATATGTTTTCAAAATGAACAACCAGAGAGCACTGCAGACCTCAAAAAATCGATTAGACTGAAAAGGAACTATTGCAAGGTTTAATGCTAATACCATTTTTGACTGAAAACTTGAGTGCTAGAGAGACTTTTTTTCGGACACAACAGAACTTTTCCTTTGGACACGTTTAGCAAAACGTATTATACTTGCTAATTTCAATAAGCAACCGCAAGCTTATTTGTTTGCTATGTCTATGGTTTACATAATGATTTAATTGGAAGGTATGACCAAAGCAGACAAAGAAGAAACTCAAATCAAATAAATATCCAGCATTTTAAACCTAGGCCGCAAGACGGTTCTTTGATAGCCATCAGACAACAATTTTCCTCTATCCATGTTTTATGAAAACATGCGGTTGACACTACACGTACTCAACTCAATAGGTGACAGCTCGGTTTGTAAGCGAGTCTGACAGACACCCTAAGTTTACAGTACTTCTCCCACAGTGTGGCACCTAGCGTGCCTCCCGACAGGAAAAAAGTCGACCATCCCTTTATACCCAAAGGAGCCTGATTAGTCATTTATATCAAAATCAGTACATGACAATGATCATGATAGTGCTTCAATGATTTTTCACATATTTGAAATTTACCAAGACCTCTTAGCATGCATGTAATATGTTTTACCGCTGAGGCCGCAAGACGGTTCTTTGATAGCCATCAGGCAACAATTTTCCTCTAACCATGTTTATAAAAAAACATGCGGTTGACACTATACGCACTCAACTCAATAGGTGACAGCCCGGTTTGTAAGCGAGTCTGACAGACACCTTAAGTTTACAGTACTTCTCCCACAGTGTGGTACCTGACGTGTCTTCCGGCTGGAAGAAAGTCGACCATCCCTTTATACCCGAAGGAGCCTCAAAAAAAAACGAAATTATTCGGATCTCCAAAGAAGCAGCTAATTAAAACACCATATGAGGTGTGTTCCATCATTACTTTATTGAGATAAAAACTTACCTATTACTAACAGTCCACAGTAAATTGACTTCTTATTTAGCCTGACCACCGTATACACCTAGTGTTGCGTTACTAAAGGCAGCTCAACCAAGAAGTCGACGCAATACTGCAAGCTCGTCTGAATAGCTCCTGCTGTTACCTGCAGCTGCTGTGCTGCTTCTACTATTTCTGCTGCTACAGCTGCGGCTACTCCTCCTATTACAGGTGCTTCTGCTGCTAAAATTGCTTATGCTGCTCCTGCTGCCACAGGTGCTCGTGCTGCTCCTACTGCTAAAGCTGCTGCAGCTCTTACCGGTACAGCTGCTGCTGCGCGTGCTGCTAATACAGCTGCCTCTTTTGTTGAGCTGCTTCTGCTGATACAGCTACTGTTACAGCTGTTCGTGCAGATGCTACTGCCAAAGCTCCTGCTTCTCCTACTGGTACAGTTGCTGCTGCTGCTCGTGCTGCTACAGCTGCTCTGTCGCAGCTTCTCACTAGGTCAAAGAGAAGGAGATACCCCTGATCTGGAAAAAATATCCAGACTGTATTTATAACGTTACAATATTTATATAACAAGCGAAATTTTGCTAATATGAAGCAAGCATGTTGTATACTACAATAACATAAATCCTTTTTTTTGTATACGCGAATCTCTGTAGCAAGTGGACTTTATTTATAATGCTCTTTTTTGTACTTAACATATTTCACCATATTTCAAGCCAGAGGTAATGCATATTGATTTATTTCGAACTGTAAAGTAAGCTAATCACACTGCATACTTATACCGTTCAAATGAACAAGAAATTATTCTTGAAATTCATTGCCCTGTATTAGGAGATACTATTATTAAAACTATAACTAGTATTTCACTCACTATACATAAATATCAAAAACTCACATCACCTCATTAAACTTAATCATGCTGATTGGAAGTACTAATATGCAATACTCTTGTATCTGCTACCCTGAACAAAAAAAAAACATTGAGTCATCAGGAACTTATCATATATAAAAATGGCTATAACTCATAACTGGAAATATCAACAAATATAAATGAAAAATTCTCCCCTGGCAAACTCTGTCTCTGATTGTAGCTATAGACTCAGATACTCTTGTTGAGAAGGTATCCCCCACATTATGTCATCAGGAGGTAACACTCAGACTAATACACAAAAAAGATAGTAACTAACATCTTTGCATATAAGTAAAACGGTAGCATTGTTAGATTAATTTGCTGCAAAAAGGTGACAAACAGAGCAAATTTAAGCATACATCCCTATTGTCTGCTATCAAGTAGGATCAAAATATTATCTTGATAACTGCAAGTGCATTAGTCTATTCTATATTCTTAAATGCTGAGTTTGACTGAAAAGCGCCAAGTCCACTGAAACCTAATTTTTTCATAATATTGTCATATCATTTAAACTGCTTGAAACATCGATTAAATAAATAGACAAATGTTCCCCATGCATGCCCTGGTTCTAGTCGCACCTATAAAATCAACTACCATTACCATTTTTTTTTCAATTCACATAAAAACACCCCGCCCCCTCCCCTTCACACACACCACTCCATCCTCCATATAGTGGTTACCTAACAACCTATGTTACTAAACATATAAGTTTGAGTACATATCATATATAAAGTTTCATGATATTTTTCTCAAATCTACGCCACCCTGGTGTGACAAGAAGGCATGGGAAAAGCAAATAATTTCATATTATCACCATATTTTCTATGTATTGAGTATGAAGAATTTATTTTACAATTTTACCCTGCTAACTCAGATTGTCATTCTACCTTTGATATCTACTAGTCTGATCAGAAAAGCGCTAAGTCCCGAAAATCTTAATTTTTTTCATAAAAACGTCCATAACTCGTAAACGGCTTGAGATATCAAAAAAATAAATGGAAAAATCTCCCCACGACCCCTGGTTCTCGTTACATCTAAAGAATCGAATTCCATGATCAGATGTTTTTTTTTCAAAAAAATAACCCCCTACCCCTGTACACACAACACAAAAGGACCATGTAAGACCCAGCAACACTTATCATACATCTGAATTAAATAGTACACCTTTTTTACCTAAAAAAGAAACAAATCACCCTCGACCCCCTCCCCCTCCCCCTACCACCCCACACGCGAAAAAAAGTAAATAATCTTATATTATTACTATATTTTTGCACCTTGAGTATGAAGCATTCATTTTATCCTGCAACTCAGATTATTACTGTACCTTTGATACCTACTGTTTGATCAGAAAAGCGCTAAGTCCAGAAAATCTTGATTTTTTCATAAAACTGCTCATAACTCGTAAACGGAGGGAAATATCGAAAAAATAAATGAAAAAATCTCCCCGCAACCCCTGGTTCTCGTTGCATCTAAAGAATCGAATACCATTGTCAGACTTTTGATTTTGGCAAAAATGACCCCCACCCCTCTATGCACAATACAGAAAAACCATAATGAGACGCAGCGACGCGACGCTGTTGACAGATGCATGTTAAATAGTACATACTATACTTATGAACTTTTCTGAAACCAAAGGAAAAAGACCAAAATACACCCCCATTCTAACTCCCCCTCTCCCACCCCTGTTAACATCTCTTCCACACTCACAAAAAATACCACTGTACAGTACCACCTGATTAATCACTAAACCCCCACCAGAGAGGAGAACTTACCACAATCACTTCACAACACACTCTGAACCATAGTTCGATCCCCCTCCCTCAGATATATATGTAAGCGTAGTATATCCTCCTACCACCGTCTTAGAATACAGTTAAACCTCTCTACAAGATGAAGGGCATTCAAATAAAGAAATGTAAAAATATCAGATTTCACTTACCTGATACTACCGAAGTACTGGAGAAACTAAGCAGAACCACGACTAAACACATACTGAGATATATTCACGATCATCGCGCTTTTATACTTCTCAGAGATAACGCCACTTATTGAAGAATATTTTCCAGACTCAGATCAGCTCGAATAACGCCAACTACATACAAAACAGTTTTCAGTCTTTGCTTTCTGTTCAGAAAAGCATTTACACATCTGGCCAGTGCGAGTACATCGTCGTGTGCATACATCTATATGGTATATAAATAGACTTGATGTCGTACTCGCACTGGCCAGATGTGTAAATGCTTTTCTGAACAGAAAGCAAAGACTGAAAACTGTTTTGTATGTAGTTGGCGTTATTCGAGCTGATCTGAGTCTGGAAAATATTCTTCAATAAGTGGCGTTATCTCTGAGAAGTATAAAAGCGCGATGATCGTGAATATATCTCAGTATGTGTTTAGTCGTGGTTCTGCTTAGTTTCTCCAGTACTTCGGTAGTATCAGGTAAGTGAAATCTGATATTTTTACATTTCTTTATTTGAATGCCCTTCATCTTGTAGAGAGGTTTAACTGTATTCTAAGACGGTGGTAGGAGGATATACTACGCTTACATATATATCTGAGGGAGGGGGATCGAACTATGGTTCAGAGTGTGTTGTGAAGTGATTGTGGTAAGTTCTCCTCTCTGGTGGGGGTTTAGTGATTAATCAGGTGGTACTGTACAGTGGTATTTTTTGTGAGTGTGGAAGAGATGTTAACAGGGGTGGGAGAGGGGGAGTTAGAATGGGGGTGTATTTTGGTCTTTTTCCTTTGGTTTCAGAAAAGTTCATAAGTATAGTATGTACTATTTAACATGCATCTGTCAACAGCGTCGCGTCGCTGCGTCTCATTATGGTTTTTCTGTATTGTGCGTAGAGGGGTGGGGGTCATTTTTGCCAAAATCAAAAGTCTGACAATGGTATTCGATTCTTTAGATGCAACGAGAACCAGGGGTTGCGGGGAGATTTTTTCACTTATTTTTTCGATATTTCCCTCCGTTTACGAGTTATGAGCAGTTTTATGAAAAAATCAAGATTTTCTGGACTTAGCGCTTTTCTGATCAAACAGTAGGTATCCAAGGTACAGTAATAATCTGAGTTGCAGGATAAAATGAATGCTTCATACTCAAGGTGCAAAAATATAGTAATAATATAAGATTATTTACTTTTTTTCGCGTGTGGGGTGGTAGGGGGAGGGGGAGGGGGTCGAGGGTGATTTGTTTCTTTTTTAGGTAAAAAAGGTGTACTATTTAATTCAGATGTATGATAAGTGTTGCTGGGTCTTACATGGTCCTTTTGTGTTGTGTGTACAGGGGTAGGGGGTTATTTTTTTGAAAAAAAAAACATCTGATCATGGAATTCGATTCTTTAGATGTAACGAGAACCAGGGGTCGTGGGGAGATTTTTCCATTTATTTTTTTGATATCTCAAGCCGTTTACGAGTTATGGACGTTTTTATGAAAAAAATTAAGATTTTCGGGACTTGGCGCTTTTCTGATCAGACTAGTAGATATCAAAGGTAGAATGACAATCTGAGTTAGCAGGGTAAAATTGTAAAATAAATTCTTCATACTCAATACATAGAAAATATGGTGATAATATGAAATTATTTGCTTTTCCCATGCCTTCTTGTCACACCAGGGTGGCGTAGATTTGAGAAAAATATCATGAAGCTTTATATATGATATGTACTCAAACTTATATGTTTAGTAACATAGGTTGTTAGGTAACCACTATATGGAGGATGGAGTGGTGTGTGTGAAGGGGAGGGGGCGGGGTGTTTTTATGTGAATTGAAAAAAAAATGGTAATGGTAGTTGATTTTATAGGTGCGACTAGAACCAGGGCATGCATGGGGAACATTTGTCTATTTATTTAATCGATGTTTCAAGCAGTTTAAAAGATATGACAATATTATGAAAAAATTAGGTTTCAGTGGACTTGGCGCTTTTCATTCAAACTCAGCATTTAAGAATATAGAATAGACTAATGCACTTGCAGTTATCAAGATAATATTTTGATCCTACTTGATAGCAGACAATAGGGATGTATGCTTAAATTTGCTCTGTTTGTCACCTTTTTACAGCAAATTAATCTAACAATGCTACCGTTTTACTTATATGCAAAGATGTTAGTTACTATCTTTTTTTGTGTATTAGTCTGAGTGTTACCTCCTGATGACATAATGTGGGGGATACCTTCTCAACAAGAGTATCTGAGTCTATAGCTACAATCAGAGACAGAGTTTGCCAGGGGAGAATTTTTCATTTATATTTGTTGATATTTCCAGTTATGAGTTATAGCCATTTTTATATATGATAAGTTCCTGATGACTCAATGTTTTTTTTTTGTTCAGGGTAGCAGATACAAGAGTATTGCATATTAGTACTTCCAATCAGCATGATTAAGTTTAATGAGGTGATGTGAGTTTTTGATATTTATGTATAGTGAGTGAAATACTAGTTATAGTTTTAATAATAGTATCTCCTAATACAGGGCAATGAATTTCAAGAATAATTTCTTGTTCATTTGAACGGTATAAGTATGCAGTGTGATTAGCTTACTTTACAGTTCGAAATAAATCAATATGCATTACCTCTGGCTTGAAATATGGTGAAATATGTTAAGTACAAAAAAGAGCATTATAAATAAAGTCCACTTGCTACAGAGATTCGCGTATACAAAAAAAAGGATTTATGTTATTGTAGTATACAACATGCTTGCTTCATATTAGCAAAATTTCGCTTGTTATATAAATATTGTAACGTTATAAATACAGTCTGGATATTTTTTCCAGATCAGGGGTATCTCCTTCTCTTTGACCTAGTGAGAAGCTGCGACAGAGCAGCTGTAGCAGCACGAGCAGCAGCAGCAACTGTACCAGTAGGAGAAGCAGGAGCTTTGGCAGTAGCATCTGCACGAACAGCTGTAACAGTAGCTGTATCAGCAGAAGCAGCTCAACAAAAGAGGCAGCTGTATTAGCAGCACGCGCAGCAGCAGCTGTACCGGTAAGAGCTGCAGCAGCTTTAGCAGTAGGAGCAGCACGAGCACCTGTGGCAGCAGGAGCAGCATAAGCAATTTTAGCAGCAGAAGCACCTGTAATAGGAGGAGTAGCCGCAGCTGTAGCAGCAGAAATAGTAGAAGCAGCACAGCAGCTGCAGGTAACAGCAGGAGCTATTCAGACGAGCTTGCAGTATTGCGTCGACTTCTTGGTTGAGCTGCCTTTAGTAACGCAACACTAGGTGTATACGGTGGTCAGGCTAAATAAGAAGTCAATTTACTGTGGACTGTTAGTAATAGGTAAGTTTTTATCTCAATAAAGTAATGATGGAACACACCTCATATGGTGTTTTAATTAGCTGCTTCTTTGGAGATCCGAATAATTTCGTTTTTTTTGAGGCTCCTTCGGGTATAAAGGGATGGTCGACTTTCTTCCAGCCGGAAGACACGTCAGGTACCACACTGTGGGAGAAGTACTGTAAACTTAAGGTGTCTGTCAGACTCGCTTACAAACCGGGCTGTCACCTATTGAGTTGAGTGCGTATAGTGTCAACCGCATGTTTTTTTATAAACATGGTTAGAGGAAAATTGTTGCCTGATGGCTATCAAAGAACCGTCTTGCGGCCTCAGCGGTAAAACATATTACATGCATGCTAAGAGGTCTTGGTAAATTTCAAATATGTGAAAAATCATTGAAGCACTATCATGATCATTGTCATGTACTGATTTTGATATAAATGACTAATCAGGCTCCTTTGGGTATAAAGGGATGGTCGACTTTTTTCCTGTCGGGAGGCACGCTAGGTGCCACACTGTGGGAGAAGTACTGTAAACTTAGGGTGTCTGTCAGACTCGCTTACAAACCGAGCTGTCACCTATTGAGTTGAGTACGTGTAGTGTCAACCGCATGTTTTCATAAAACATGGATAGAGGAAAATTGTTGTCTGATGGCTATCAAAGAACCGTCTTGCGGCCTAGGTTTAAAATGCTGGATATTTATTTGATTTGAGTTTCTTCTTTGTCTGCTTTGGTCATACCTTCCAATTAAATCATTATGTAAACCATAGACATAGCAAACAAATAAGCTTGCGGTTGCTTATTGAAATTAGCAAGTATAATACGTTTTGCTAAACGTGTCCAAAGGAAAAGTTCTGTTGTGTCCGAAAAAAAGTCTCTCTAGCACTCAAGTTTTCAGTCAAAAATGGTATTAGCATTAAACCTTGCAATAGTTCCTTTTCAGTCTAATCGATTTTTTGAGGTCTGCAGTGCTCTCTGGTTGTTCATTTTGAAAACATATTCAAGTTTCTTACTATAAATTTTAAATGAGGTGAATCTTAAGGACTGTTATTGTTATAGGTTGGCAGTTCTGAAAAATTATACTATATATAGAGCTCGCTGCTAAGATCACATTCAGTTCAAAAGTGCAGTCGTTGAAGCAGGATGTACTGGTTAAAGGCTCTAACTGAAAAAATTCGAAATTTAATTGATGTGTTATCAACTACAGGAAATTGGGGAGAAATTGAAGTTGGTTTACACGAATGTGATAAAGCTGTTCGAAGAATTACCCATAACTTGAGAAATGCAGTAACGATTGGAGAAAAGCAGCGATTATCAAGTGCTTTAAACACCATTAAAAGTTATCGTGCTCAAATTAAACACTTGATAAAAAAAGGAAGAGGATTGAGAGAAACAGCGAAGCATCGGGTTCGCTGGGAAGATTCTGAATCTGCCTTCAATAATCGAATTCATACTGGAATTATAACAAATCTTCAGCATAAGGACCCTAAATACTTTTTAGAGGATTCTAAAGCTATATTTGGGCGAAGACTACAATATGTTCTCAAGAAAAACTCTGCTGTAAAAGTTAATGTTTCATTTTGTGGCGAATTTGTAATATCAAAAGCGGATAAAGTTATAAGTGAATTGAAGTATTTCACAACTTCAAACTCTCCGATTTATCAAGATACCAATATAAGTGAATGGTTTGACTCCAAAGTGCTGCATCCCATCATGAAGCAGCTGCAAGAGTTTCAAGAGAAGGACAGTGGATGGGCTTTGAAGAAAGTAGTCAACTTGGGAGTGAATATAAACTTGTTTAATCCGATGCGTGGATCTTCTTACATTGATCTCCCATCATATATTAAGAATAAGAAAGCTTGTGTTAATGTGAAAAACGATGATCAAGCTTGCTTTGCATGGGCAGTTGTGTCAGCGTTGTATCCTGCTGACAAAAATTCTGATAGGACTTCTATGTACCCTTCTTATACCTCTATTCTTAATCTGAAGGGGATACAGTTCCCAATGACAATTCATCAGATCAAAAATTTTGAAAATCAAAATGATATATCTATAAATATATACACCTTAAAGTTAAATATGTGTAAATATACAGTAGTGCCTTTTAGGCTTACCAAGAAAGTAAGAGATAAACATGTTAATCTTCTAATGATTCATAATCAGTACTACGATGAGTACAAGAATAGTTTTGAGGGTGAAAGTGATAAACCCTTCAGGACCCACTACGTCTGGATAAAAGATCTATCTAGATTAGTATCATCTCAACTAAGTATGAACAGACATAAAAAACATTTTTGTAATCGCTGTTTCCACTACGTTTATTCACATCAAAAGTTATGCACGCATATGGATGATTGTATGAAGACTGACGTTTGCATCCCTCAATTACCAAGCGAGAGTGAAAAAGTACTTCGGTTCAAAAACTTTAAAAATAAATGCAAAGCACCGTTTGTGATTTATGCGGATATGGAAGCTATACTTGTACCGACAAAGGATGTGAAAGAATATCAAAAACACATACCGTGCAGCGTCGGTTATTACGTTAAATGCTTATATGATGATTCTCTTTCGTTTTATAGATCTTACCGCGGTAAAGATTGTATGAGATGGTTGTGTGAAGAATTGAAAAGATTTGCCGAAAATGTAGAAACGGTTTTCATGTGCTCTTACGATATCAATATGACATCGCTTCAAGAGGAGGATTTCCAAAAAAGTAATTTTTGTCATATATGTGAAAAGCCTTTTACTTATGAGGATAAAAAGGTTAGAGACCATAATCATCTGCTCCCTACTGACAATTATCGTGGTGCAGCTCATGAAGGTTGTAACATCAATTTTTTGGATAGTCATACAATCCCTGTAGTTTTTCATAACTTATCTGGCTACGATGCTCATTTTATCATAAAAGACATTGCTTTGGCCATGGATGGACGCGTGGACCTACTCCCCATAACTAAAGAAAAATATATATCTTTCACCAAGAATATTGATGATAGCTCAGTGTCATTCAGGTTCATTGACTCTTTTAAATTCATGAATTCATCCTTAGACAAGTTATCGTCTTATTTGACAGAGCATCCCATATTGAAAACAGAGTTTTCACAATTTACTGAGGAACAGATCAAGTTATTGACTAAGAAGGGTGTATATCCATATGACTTCACTGACAGCTTTGACAAATTCAATTATCCTCACATACCATCTCATGATCAATTTTTCAATCGACTTTTAGAGAAGAATATTTCTGCTGAACAATATAAGCATGCTCAACTTGTATGGAATTCATTTGGTATAAGAAATTTGGGTGAATATTCGGATTTATACCTGAAAACTGATATAATTCTCCTAGCCGAAGTATTTGAACAATTCCGTTCAAGCTGCCATCGTACTTATAATCTAGATCCTGCACATTATTATACTCTCCCTGGTTACACGTGGGACTGCATGTTGTATACGACTCGTCAGGAACTGGAGCTATTGACTGACTATGATATGGTTCTATTCATTCAGAAAGGTATACGTGGTGGTCTCAGTCAAGTTTGCGGAAAGCGACGTGTGCAGGCTAACAATAAATATAGCCCAAATTATGATTCAACCAAAGCTGATACATATCTAATGTATTTCGATATAAATAATCAATATGGTAAATCTATGAGCGAATGTTTGCCTTATGCTGGATTTGAGTGGGTTGAGGACATAAAAAACTTTGATGTGATGATAGTGTCTGATGATGCTGAAGAAGGATTCATTTTAGAAGTTGACTTAGAATATCCTGAACATTTGCATGATATACATAAGGATATCCCATTTTGTCCAGAACATCTAAATACAAAAGTTCTTTCGGTGTCGCATGTAAAAGACGACAACAGATGTATGAATGATTTTGCTTCTGGTAGTACCAAACTTATGGCTTCTCTATATGATAAAACAAAGTATGTTTTACATTATCGAAATCTCAAGCAAGCTATTGCAAATGGACTAGTTCTAAAAAAAATACATAGAGTATTGAAATTCAAACAATCTCTTTGGCTCAAACCATACATTGACTTGAATACTGAATTGAGAAGGCAGGCGAAGAATGAATTTGAAAAAAATTCATTCAAATTGATGAATAACGCAGTTTTTGGAAAAACTATTGAAGACGTGATGAAACACTCAAAAGTTTGTCTGGTAACGAAATGGGATGGAAGATATGGAGCTGAAGCAAGAATTTCAAATCCTGCATTCAAAAGTCTAATTATTTTTGATGAAAACCTAGCAGCTATTGAACTTAATAAAACACATGTTTTCTACAACAAGCCAATATATATCGGTATGTGTGTTTTAGATATATCTAAAATACAAATTTATAATTTTCATTATAACTACATGCGTAGTGTTTATGGTGAAAACTGTACTGTCGTTTATACGGATACCGATTCTCTGGTATATGAAATCCGTAATAAGGATCCATATGAAGTTATAAAGCGAGACTGCTATAATTACTTCGATACATCTGATTATCCAACTAATAATCAGTATGACATCCCACAGGTCAATAAGAAAGTTATTGGACTTATGAAGGATGAAAATAATGGGGAAATAATGACAGACTTTGTTGCTCTGAGATCGAAAATGTATGCATCAAAAGTGTACAAAGTCAGTCAAATCAATGATGATCAAAAGGGAAGTACACATGAGAAAGATTGTAATTTGTCAAACTTTGCTATAACTAAAAAAGTGAAAGGAGTGAAGAAATGTGTAGTACAAAATGATATAACTTTTGATGATTATGTCGAATGCTTGGAAAAATGGAAGGAGAAGTATGTTAAGCAAAATCTTATACAATCCAAAAGACATGAAATACATTCTGCAACTCAAGAAAAGGTTGCGCTATCGCCTTATGACGATAAGAGGATTTTGATACCAGGATCCGTTGAAACACTGCCATGGGGTCATTATTCACGCAAAATGAGCTGATCATTCCTATTGAAGTTATCCTAAGTATATGTCTATCACTATTTCACGAATGCTATGTTCAAGCAATAGAGTGACGTTTATTATATGGCTGCTATTATGTATTAATATTTGGAAACTTACAATAAAGTTGAAAAAATGATATTATTTGTTTTATTAACTGTTTCCTTGACATATGGTTTATGTATTATATTATGTATACAGTGACGTGATATATAGGATCTAGATTTTCTGGAGCCGGAATTAGTATTAACAGTTAGTCACATAAAGCACACACATTCAATTGAACCTATAGGTAGTCGAAGTGTATGTGCTAACTACTGAAAATAATATCTCACGAGTTATAGTGGTTTGCCTGGTTATCGTCTCTGTCACACAGTCTAAGGGGTTTGGGCTTAAATCCTGATCACGGAATAATTAATATTTCATAAATACTCTAATAAATGCATCAGTTATCTAAAGTAATGAATGGTAAGTAAATACAGTAACACTGAAAAAATGGTATGAAAATTTACCAGGTCGGACCTTGGATTTTACCAAAAAATTTCCCCAGATCTGGGGAACAATCACTGAAATTACAAGAGCAAAATTGACGTGGCAACACCGCATTTTCCCCAGATCTGGGGAAATTTTGAGGTAAAAAAAGTGACAATGAGCCAGAAGTGACATAGTATACCTACTGATAACAGCGGGAAACAGCAGAAAACGGCTAAACACAGCCGAATACAACCAAAATGAGTAGAAAACAGCTAAAAACAACAGAAAGCAGGCAGATAACAGCTGTAAACGGTAGAAAATGACCAAATACAACCGAATAGAGCCAAATCCGGCTAAAAAGGACAGAAAGTAAGCAGATAACAGCGCTAGACAACAGAAAACCACTAAACACAGCGGAATACAACTGAAAATAACAGAAAACAGCTCTTAGAACAACAGAAAGCAAGCAGATAACAGCGCTAAACAAGAGAAAACGACTAAGCACAGCCGAATACATCCGAAAATAACAGAAAACAGCTCTCAAAGCAACAGAAAGCAAGCAGATAACGGCTGTAAACGGTAGGAAACGGCCGCATACAACTAAATAGAACAGAAAACAGAGCATAACAACAGAAAGCGGGAAGATAACAGCGCTAAACAATAGAAAACGACTAAATTCAGCCGAATACAACAAGAAAAGAACAGAAAATAGCTAAAAACAACAGAAATCAAGCAGATAACAACTGTAAACGATAGAAAACGACCAAATACAATCGAATAGGGTCAGAACTAACTCAAAACGACAGAAAGCAAGCAGATAACAGCGGGAAACAGCAGAAAACGACTAAACATAGCCGAATACAACCAAAATGAGTAGAAAACTGCTAAAAACAACAGAAAGCAGGCAGATAACAGCTGGAAACGGTAGAAAATGACCAAATACAACCGAATAGAGCCAAATCCGGCTAAAAACGACAGAAAGTAAGCAGATAACAGCGCTAGACAACAGAAAACCACTAAACACAGCGGAATACAACTGAAAATAACAGAAAACAGCTCTTAGAACAACAGAAAGCAAGCAGATAACGGCTGTAAACGGTAGAAAACGACCGAATACGACCAAATAGAATAGAAAACAGAGCATAACAACAGAAAGCAGGCAGATAACAGCGCTAAACAATAGAAAACGACTAAATTCAGCCGAATACAACAAGAAAAGGACAGAAAACAGCTAAAAACAACAGAAATCAAGCAGATAACAACTGTACACAGTACAAAATGACCAAATACAACCGAATAGAGTCAAAACTAACGCAAAACGACAGAAAGCAGGCAGATAACGGCTGTAAACGCTAGAAAGCGACCGAGTACAACCAAATAGAACAGAAAACAGAGCATAACAACAGAAAGCGGGCAGATAACAGCGCTAAACAATAGAAAACGACTAAACTCAGCCGAATACAACAAGAAAAGAACAGAAAATAGCTAAAAACAACAAAAAGCAGGCAGATAACCAGCTGTAAACGGTAGAAAATGACCAAATACAACCGAATAGAGTCAAATCCAGCTAAAAACGACAGAAAGTAAGCAGACAACAGCGCTAAGCAACAGAAAACGACTAAATACAGCGGAATACAACTGAAAATAACAGAAAACAGCTCCTAGAACAACAGAAAGCAAGCAGATAACGGCTGTAAACGGTAGAAAACGACTGAATACAACCAAATAGAACAGAAAACAGAGCATAACAACAAAAAGAAGGCAGATAAAAGCGTTAAACAATAAAAACGACTAAATTCAGCCGAATACAACAAGAAAAGAACAGAAAACAGCTAAAAACAACAGAAATCGAGTAGATAACAACTGTAAACGATAGAGAACGACCAAATACAACCGAATAGAGCCAAAACTGGCTCAAAACGACAGAAAGCAAGCAGATAACAGCTGTAAACGGTAGGAAACGGCCGCATACAACTAAATAGAACAGAAAACAGAGCATAACAACAGAAAGCGGGCAGATAACAGCGCTAAACAATAGAAAACGACTAAATTCAGCCGAATACAACAAGAAAAGAACAGAAAATAGCTAAAAACAACAGAAATCAAGCAGATAACAACTGTAAACGATAGAAAACGACCAAATACAACCGAATAGGGTCAGAACTAACTCAAAACGACAGAAAGCAAGCAGATAACAGCGGGAAACAGCAGAAAACGACTAAACACAGCCGAATACAACCAAAATGAGTAGGAAACAGCTAAAAACAACAGAAAGTAGGCAGATAACAGCTGTAAACGGTAGAAAATGACCAAATACAACCGAATAGAGCCAAATCCGGCTAAAAACGACAGAAAGTAAGCAGATAACAGCGCTAGACAACAGAAAACCACTAAACACAGCGGAATACAACTGAAAATAACAGAAAACAGCTCTTAGAACAACAGAAAGCAAGCAGATAACGGCTGTAAACGGTAGAAAACGACCGAATACAACCAAATAGAACAGAAAACAGAGCACAACAACAGAAAGCAGGCAGATAACAGCGCTAAACAATAGAAAACGACTAAATTCAGCCGAATACAACAAGAAAAGTGCAGAAAACAGCTAAAAACAACAGAAATCAAGCAGATAACAACTGTAAACGGTACAAAACGACCAAATACAACCGAATAGAGTCAAACCTAACGCAAAACGACAGAAAGCAAGCAGATAACGGCTGTAAACGCTAGAAAGCGACCGAGTACAACCAAATAGAACAGAAAACAGAGCATAACAACAGAAAGCGGGCAGATAACAGCGCTAAACAATAGAAAACGACTAAATTCAGCCGAATACAACAAGAAAAGAACAGAAAATAGCTGAAAACAACAAAAAGCAGGCAGATAACAGCTGTAAACGGTAGAAAATGACCAAATACAACCGAATAGAGTCAAATCCAGCTAAAAACGACGGAAAGTAAGCAGATAACAGCGCTAAGCAACAGAAAACGACTAAATACAGCGGAATACAACTGAAAATAACAGAAAACAGCTCCTAGAACAACAGAAAGCAAGCAGATAACGGCTGTAAACGGTAGAAAACGACCGAATACAACCAAATAGAACAGAAAACAGAGCATAACAACAGAAAGCAGGCAGATAACAGCGCTAAACAATAGAAAATGACTAAATTCAGCCGAATACAACAAGAAAAGAACAGAAAACAGCTAAAAACAACAGAAATCAAGCAGATAACAACTGTAAGCGGTACAAAACGACCAAATACAACCGAATAGAACAGAAAACAGAGCATAACAACAGAAAGCAGGCAGATAACAGCGCTAAACAATAGAAAACGACTAAATTCAGCCGAACACAACAAGAAAAGAACAGAAAATAGCTAAAAACAACAGAAATCAAGCAGATAACAACTGTAAACGATAGAAAACGACCAAATACAACCGAATAGGGTCAGAACTAACTCAAAACGACAGAAAGCAAGCAGATAACAGCGGGAAACAGCAGAAAACGACTAAACACAGCCGAATACAACCAAAATGAGTAGGAAACAGCTAAAAACAACAGAAGGTAGGCAGATAACAGCTGTAAACGGTAGAAAATGACCAAATACAACCGAATAGAGCCAAATCCGGCTAAAAACGACAGAAAGTAAGCAGATAACAGCGCTAGACAACAGAAAACCACTAAACACAGCGGAATACAACCGAAAATGACAGAAAACAGCTCTTAGAACAACAGAAAGCAAGCAGATAACGGCTGTAAATGGTAGAAAACGACCGAATACAACCAAATAGAACAGAAAACAGAGCATAACAACAGAAAGCAGGCAGATAACAGCGCTAAACAATAGAAAACGACTAAATTCAGCCGAATACAACAAGAAAAGGGCAGAAAACAGCTAAAAACAACAGAAATCAAGCAGATAACAACTGTAAGCGGTACAAAACGACCAAATACAACCGAATAGAGTCAAAACTAACGCAAAACGACAGAAAGCAAGCAGATAACGGCTGTAAACGCTAGAAAGCGACCGAGTACAACCAAATAGAACAGAAAACAGAGCATAACAACAGAAAGCGGGCAGATAACAGCGCTAAACAATAGAAAACGACTAAATTCAGCCGAATACAACAAGAAAAGAACAGAAAATAGCTAAAAAGAACAAAAAGCAGGCAGATAACAGCTGTAAACGGTAGAAAAATGACCAAATACAACCGAATAGAGTCAAATCCAGCTAAAAACGACGGAAAGTAAGTAGATAACAGCGCTAAGCAACAGAAAACGACCAAATACAGCCGAATAGGGTCAGAACTAACTCAAAACGACAGAAAGCAAGCAGATAACAGCGGGAAACAGCAGAAAACGAATAGACACAGCCGAATACAACCAAAATGAGTAGGAAACAGCTAAAAACAACAGAAAGTAGGCAGATAACAGCTGTAAACGGTAGAAAATGACCAAATACAACCGAATAGAGCCAAATCCGGCTAAAAACGACAGAAAGTAAGCAGATAACAGCGCCAGACAACAGAAAACCACTAAACACAGCGGAATACAACTGAAAATAACAGAAAACAGCTCTTAGAACAACAGAAAGCAAGCAGATAACGGCTGTAAACGGTAGAAAGCGACCGAATACAACCAAATAGAACAGAAAACAGAGCATAACAACAGAAAGCAGGCAGATAACAGCGCTAGACAATAGAAAACGACTAAATTCAGCCGAATACAACAAGAAAAGGGCAGAAAACAGCTAAAAACAACAGAAATCAAGCAGATAACAACTGTAAACGGTACAAAACGACCAAATACAACCGAATAGAGCCAAATCCGGCTAAAAACGACAGAAAGTAAGCAGATAACAGCGCTAGACAACAGAAAACCACTAAACACAGCGGAATACAACTGAAAATAACAGAAAACAGCTCTTAGAACAACAGAAAGCAAGCAGATAACGGCTGTAAACGGTAGAAAACGACCGAATACAACCAAATAGAACAGAAAACAGAGCATAACAACAGAAAGCAGGCAGATAACAGCGCTAAACAATAGAAAACGACTAAATTCAGCCGAATACAACAAGAAAAGAACAGAAAACAGCTAAAAACAACAGAAATCAAGCAGATAACAACTGCAAACGGTACAAAACGACCAAATACAACCGAATAGAACATAAAACGGAGCATAACAACAGAAAGCAGGCAGATAACAGCGCTAAACAACAGAAAACGACAAAACACAGCCGAATACATCCGACAAAGCAGAAAACAGCTCTCAAAACAACAGAAAGCAAGCATATAACGGCTGTAGACGGTAGAAAACGACTGAATACAACCAAATAGAACAGAAAACAGAGCATAACAACAGAAAGAAGGCAGATAAAAGCGCTAAACAATAAAAAACGACTAAATTCAGCCGAATACAACAAGAAAAGAACAGAAAACAGCTAAAAACAACAGAAATCGAGTAGATAACAACTGTAAACGATAGAAAACGACCAAATACAACCGAATAGAGCCAAAACCGACAGAAAGCAAGCAGATAACAGCGCTAAACAATAGAAAACGACTAAATTCAGACGAACACAGCAAGAAAAGAACAGAAAACAGCTAAAAACAACAGAAATCAAGCAGATAACAACTGTAAACGATAGAAAACGACCAAATACAGCCGAATAGGGTCAGAACTAACTCAAAACGACAGAAAGCAAGCAGATAACAGCGGGAAACAGCAGAAAACGAATAAACACAGCCGAATACAACCAAAATGAGTAGGAAACAGCTAAAAACAACAGAAAGTAGGCAGATAACAGCTGTAAACGGTAGAAAATGACCAAATACAACCGAATAGAGCCAAATCCGGCTAAAAACGACAGAAAGTAAGCAGATAACAGCGCTAGACAACAGAAAACCACTAAACACAGCGGAATACAACTGAAAATAACAGAAAACAGCTCTTAGAACAACAGAAAGCAAGCAGATAACGGCTGTAAACGGTAGAAAGCGACCGAATACAACCAAATAGAACAGAAAACAGAGCGTAACAACAGAAAGCAGGCAGATAACAGCGCTAAACAATAGAAAACGACTAAATTCAGCCGAATACAATAAGAAAAGGGCAGAAAACAGCTAAAAACAACAGAAATCAAGCAGATAACAACTGTAAACGGTACAAAACGACCAAATACAACCGAATAGAGCCAAAACTACCGCAAAACGACAGAAAGCAAGCAGATAACGGCTGTAAACGCTAGAAAGCGACCGAGTACAACCAAATAGAACAGAAAACAGAGCATAACAACAGAAAGCAGGCAGATAACAGCGCTAAACAATAGAAAACGACTAAATTCAGCCGAGTACAACAAGAAAAGAACAGAAAATAGCCAAAAACAAAAAAAGGCAGGCAGATAACTGCTGTAAACGGTAGAAAATGACCAAATACAACCGAATAGAGTCAAATCCAGCTAAAAACGACGGAAAGTAAGCAGATAACAGCGCTAAGCAACAGAAAACGACTAAATACAGCGGAATACAACTGAAAATAACAGAAAGCAGCTCCTGGAACAACAGAAAGCAAGCAGATAACGGCTGTAAACGGTAGAAAACGACCGAATACAACCAAATAGAACAGAAAACAGAGCATAACAACAGAAAGCAGGAAGATAACAGCGCTAAACAATAGAAAATGACTAAATTCAGCCGAATACAACAAGAAAAGAACAGAAAACAGCTAAAAACAACAGAAATCAAGCAGATAACAACTGCAAACGGTACAAAACGACCAAATACAACCGAATAGAACAGAAAACAGAACATAACAACAGAAAGCAGGCAGATAACAGCGCTAAACAACAGAAAACGACAAAACACAGCCGAATACATCCGAAAATAACAGAAAACAGCTCTCAAAACAACAGAAAGCAAGCAGATAACGGCTGTAAACGGTAGAAAACGACTGAATACAAGCAAATAGAACAGAAAACAGAGCATAACAACAGAAAGAAGGCAGATAAAAGCGCTAAACAATAAAAAACGACTAAATTCAGCCGAATACAACAAGAAAAGAACAGAAAACAGCTAAAAACAACAGAAATCGAGTAGATAACAACTGTAAACGATAGAAAACGACCAAATACAACCGAGTAGAGCCAAAACCGACAGAAAGGAAGCAGATAACAGCGCTAAACAAGAGAAAACGACTAAGCACAGCCGAACACATCCGAAAATAACAGAAAACAGCTTTCAAAGCAACAGAAAGCAAGCAGATAACGGCTGTAAACGGTAGGAAACGGCCGCATACAACTAAATAGAACAGAAAACAGAGCATAACAACAGAAAGCGGGCAGATAACAGCGCTTAACAATAGAAAACGACTAAATTCAGCCGAATACAACAAGAAAAGAACAGAAAATAGCTAAAAACAACAGAAATCAAGCAGATAACAACTGTAAACGATAGAAAACAACCAAATACAACCGAATAGGGTCAGAACTAACTCAAAACGACAGAAAGCAGGCAGATAACAGCGGGAAACAGCAGAAAACGACTAAACACAGCCGAATACAACCAAAATGAGTAGAAAACAGCTACAAACAACAGAAAGCAGGCAGATAACAGCTGTAAACGGTAGAAAATGACCAAATACAACCAAATAGAGCCAAATCCGGCTAAAAACGACAGAAAGTAAGCAGATAACAGCGCTATACAACAGAAAACCACTAAACACAGCGGAATACAACTGAAAATAACAGAAAACAGCTCTTAGAACAACATAAAGCAAGCAGATAACGGCTGTAAACGGTAGAAAACGACCGAATACAACAAAATAGAACAGAAAACAGAGCATAACAACAGAAAGCAGGCAGATAACAGCGCTGAACAGTAGAAAATGACTAAATTCAGCCGAATGCAACAAAAAAAGGACAGAAAACAGCTAAAAACAACAGAAATCAAGCAGATAACAACTGTAAACGGTACAAAACGACCAAATACAACCGAATAGAGTCAAAACTAACGCAAAACGACAGAAAGCAAGCAGATAACGGCTGTAAACGCTAGAAAGCGACCGAGTACAACCAAATAGAACAGAAAACAGAGCATAACAACAGAAAGCGGGCAGATAACAGCGCTAAACAATAGAAAACGACTAAATTCAGCCGAATACAAAAAGAAAAGAACAGAAAATAGCTAAAAACAACAAAAAGCAGGCAGATAACAGCTGTAAACGGTAGAAAATGACCAAATACAACCGAATAGAGTCAAATCCAGCTAAAAACGACAGAAAGTAAGCAGATAACAGCGCTAAGCAACAGAAAACGACTAAATACAGCGGAATACAACTGAAAATAACAGAAAACAGCTCCTAGAACAACAGAAAGCAAGCAGATAACGGCTGTAAACGGTAGAAAACGACCGAATACAACCAAATAAAACAGAAAACAGAGCATAACAACAGAAAGCAGGCAGATAACAGCGCTAAACAATAGAAAATGACTAAATTCAGCCGAATACAACAAGAAAAGAACAGAAAACAGCTAAAAACAACAGAAATCAAGCAGATAACAACTGCAAACGATAGAAAACGACCAAATACAACCGAATAGAGCCAAAACCGACAGAAAGCAAGCAGATAACAGCGCTAAACAAGAGAAAACGAATAAGAACAGCCGAATACATCCGAAAATAACAGAAAACAGCTCTCAAAGCAACAGAAAGCAAGCAGATAACGGCTGTAAACGGTAGGAAACGGCCGCATACAACTAAATAGAACAGAAAACAGAGCATAACAACAGAAAGCGGGCAGATAACAGCGCCAAACAATAGAAAACGACTAAATTCAGCCGAATACAACAAGAAAAGAACAGAAAATAGCTAAAAACAACAGAAATCAAGCAGATAACAACTGTAAACGATAGAAAACGACCAAATACAACCGAATAGGGTCAGAACTAACTCAAAACGACAGAAAGCAAGCAGATAACAGCGGGAAACAGCAGAAAACGACTAAACACAGCCGGATACAACCAAAATGAGTAGAAAACAGCTAAAAACAACAGAAAGCAGGCAGCTAACAGCTGTAAACGGTAGAAAATGACCAAATACAACCGAATAGAGCCAAATCCGGCTAAAAACGACAGAAAGTAAGCAGATAACAGCGCTAGACAACAGAAAACCACTAAACACAGCGGAATACAACTGAAAATAACAGAAAACAGCTGTTAGAACAACAGAAAGCAAGCAGATAACGGCTGTAAACGGTAGAAAACGACCGAATACAACCAAATAGAACAGAAAACAGAGCATAACAACAGAAAGCAGGCAGATAACAGCGCTAAACAATAGAAAATGACTAAATTCAGCCGAATACAACAAGAAAAGAACAGAAAACAGCTAAAAACAACAGAAATCAAGCAGATAACAACTGTAAACGGTACAAAACGACCAAATACAACCGAATAGAACATAAAACAGAGCATAACAACAGAAAGCAGGCAGATAACAGCGCTAAACAACAGAAAACGACAAAACACAGCCGAATACATCCGACAAAGCAGAAAACAGCTCTCAAAACAACAGAAAGCAAGCATATAACGGCTGTAGATGGTAGAAAACGACCGAATACAACCAAATAGAACAGAAAACAGAGCATAACAACAGAAAGAAGGCAGATAAAAGCGCTAAACAATAAAAAACGACTAAATTCAGCCGAATACAACAAGAAAAGAACAGAAAACAGCTAAAAACAACAGAAATCGAGTAGATAACAACTGTAAACGATAGAAAACGACCAAATGCAACCGAATAGAGCCAAAACCGACAGAAAGCAAGCAGATAACAGCGCTAAACAACAGAAAACGACTAAATTCAGACGAACACAACAAGAAAAGAACAGAAAATAGCTAAAAACAACAGAAATCAAGCAGATAACAACTGTACACAGTACAAAATGACCAAATACAACCGAATAGAGTCAAAACTAACGCAAAACGACAGAAAGCAAGCAGATAACGGCTGTAAACGCTAGAAAGCGACCGAGTACAACCAAATAGAACAGAAAACAGAACATAACAACAGAAAGCGGGCAGATAACAGCGCTAAACAATAGAAAACGACTAAACTCAGCCGAATACAACAAGAAAAGAACAGAAAATAGCTAAAAACAACAAAAAGCAGGCAGATAACAGCTGTAAACGGTAGAAAATGACCAAATACAACCGAATAGAGTCAAATCCAGCTAAAAACGACAGAAAGTAAGCAGATAACAGCGCTAAGCAACAGAAAACGACTAAATACAGCGGAATACAACTGAAAATAACAGAAAACAGCTCCTAGAACAACAGAAAGCAAGCAGATAATGGCTGTAAACGGTAGAAAACGACCGAATACAAGCAAATAGAACAGAAAACAGAGCATAACAACAGAAAGCAGGCAGATAGCAGCGCTAAACAATAGAAAATGACTAAATTTAGCCGAATACAACAAGAAAAGAACAGAAAACAGCTAAAAACAACAGAAATCAAGCAGATAACAACTGTAAACGGTACAAAACGACCAAATACAACCGAATAGAACAGAAAACAGAGCATAACAACAGAAAGGAGGCAGATAAAAGCGCTAAACAATAAAAAACGACTAAATTCAGCCGAATACAACAAGAAAAGAACAGAAAACAGCTAAAAACAACAGAAATCGAGTAGATAACAACTGTAAACGATAGAAAACGACCAAATACAACCGAATAGGGCCAAAACTGGCTCAAAACGACAGAAAGCAAGCAGATAATAGCTGCAAACGGTAGGAAACGGCCGCATACAACTAAATAGAACAGAAAACAGAGCATAACAACAGAAAGCGGGCAGATAACAGCGCTAAACAATAGAAAACGACTAAATTCAGCCGAATACAACAAGAAAAGAACAGAAAATAGCTAAAAACAACAGAAATCAAGCAGATGACAACTGTAAACGATAGAAAACGACCAAATACAACCGAATAGGGTCAGAACTAACTCAAAACGACAGAAAGCAAGCAGATAACAGCGGGAAACAGCAGAAAACGACTAAACACAGACGAATACAACCAAAATGAGTAGGAAACAGCTAAAAACAACAGAAAGTAGGCAGATAACAGCTGTAAACGGTAGAAAATGACCAAATACAACCGAATAGAGCCAAATCCGGCTAAAAACGACAGAAAGTAAGCAGATAACAGCGCTAGACAACAGAAAACCACTAAACACAGCGGAATACAACTGAAAATAACAGAAAACAGCTCTTAGAACAACAGAAAGCAAGCAGATAACGGCTGTAAACGGTAGAAAGCGACCGAATACAACCAAATAGAACAGAAAACAGAGCATAACAACAGAAAGCAGGCAGATAACAGCGCTAAACAATAGAAAACGACTAAATTCAGCCGAATACAACAAGAAAAGGGCAGAAAACAGCTAAAAACAACAGAAATCAAGCAGATAACAACTGTAAACGGTACAAAACGACCAAATACAACCGAATAGAGCCAAAACTACCGCAAAACGACAGAAAGCAAGCAGATAACGGCTGTAAACGCTAGAAAGCGACCGAGTACAACCAAATAGAACAGAAAACAGAGCATAACAACAGAAAGCGGGCAGATAACAGCGCTAAACAATAGAAAACGACTAAATTCAGCCGAATACAACAAGAAAAGAACAGAAAATAGCTGAAAACAACAAAAAGCAGGCAGATAACAGCTGTAAACGGTAGAAAATGACCAAATACAACCGAATAGAGTCAAATCCAGCTAAAAACGACGGAAAGTAAGCAGATAACAGCGCTAAGCAACAGAAAACGACTAAATACAGCGGAATACAACTGAAAATAACAGAAAACAGCTCCTAGAACAACAGAAAGCAAGCAGATAACGGCTGTAAACGGTAGGAAAACGACCGAATACAACCAAATAGAACAGAAAACAGAGCATAACAACAGAAAGCAGGCAGATAACAGCGCTAAACAATAGAAAATGACTAAATTCAGCCGAATACAACAAGAAAAGAACAGAAAACAGCTAAAAACAACAGAAATCAAGCAGATAACAACTGTAAGCGGTACAAAACGACCAAATACAACCGAATAGAACAGAAAACAGAGCATAACAACAGAAAGCAGGCAGATAACAGCGCTAAACAATAGAAAACGACTAAATTCAGCCGAACACAACAAGAAAAGAACAGAAAATAGCTAAAAACAACAGAAATCAAGCAGATAACAACTGTAAACGATAGAAAACGACCAAATTACAACCGAATAGGGTCAGAACTAACTCAAAACGACAGAAAGCAAGCAGATAACAGCGGGAAACAGCAGAAAACGACTAAACACAGCCGAATACAACCAAAATGAGTAGGAAACAGCTAAAAACAACAGAAGGTAGGCAGATAACAGCTGTAAACGGTAGAAAATGACCAAATACAACCGAATAGAGCCAAATCCGGCTAAAAACGACAGAAAGTAAGCAGATAACAGCGCTAGACAACAGAAAACCACTAAACACAGCGGAATACAACCGAAAATAACAGAAAACAGCTCTTAGAACAACAGAAAGCAAGCAGATAACGGCTGTAAATGGTAGAAAACGACCGAATACAACCAAATAGAACAGAAAACAGAGCATAACAACAGAAAGCAGGCAGATAACAGCGCTAAACAATAGAAAACGACTAAATTCAGCCGAATACAACAAGAAAAGGGCAGAAAACAGCTAAAAACAACAGAAATCAAGCAGATAACAACTGTAAGCGGTACAAAACGACCAAATACAACCGAATAGAGTCAAAACTAACGCAAAACGACAGAAAGCAAGCAGATAACGGCTGTAAACGCTAGAAAGCGACCGAGTACAACCAAATAGAACAGAAAACAGAGCATAACAACAGAAAGCGGGCAGATAACAGCGCTAAACAATAGAAAACGACTAAATTCAGCCGAATACAACAAGAAAAGAACAGAAAATAGCTAAAAAGAACAAAAAGCAGGCAGATAACAGCTGTAAACGGTAGAAAATGACCAAATACAACCGAATAGAGTCAAATCCAGCTAAAAACGACGGAAAGTAAGTAGATAACAGCGCTAAGCAACAGAAAACGACCAAATACAGCCGAATAGGGTCAGAACTAACTCAAAACGACAGAAAGCAAGCAGATAACAGCGGGAAACAGCAGAAAACGAATAGACACAGCCGAATACAACCAAAATGAGTAGGAAACAGCTAAAAACAACAGAAAGTAGGCAGATAACAGCTGTAAACGGTAGAAAATGACCAAATACAACCGAATAGAGCCAAATCCGGCTAAAAACGACAGAAAGTAAGCAGATAACAGCGCTAGACAACAGAAAACCACTAAACACAGCGGAATACAACTGAAAATAACAGAAAACAGCTCTTAGAACAACAGAAAGCAAGCAGATAACGGCTGTAAACGGTAGAAAGCGACCGAATACAACCAAATAGAACAGAAAACAGAGCATAACAACAGAAAGCAGGCAGATAACAGCGCTAGACAATAGAAAACGACTAAATTCAGCCGAATACAACAAGAAAAGGGCAGAAAACAGCTAAAAACAACAGAAATCAAGCAGATAACAACTGTAAACGGTACAAAACGACCAAATACAACCGAATAGAGCCAAATCCGGCTAAAAACGACAGAAAGTAAGCAGATAACAGCGCTAGACAACAGAAAACCACTAAACACAGCGGAATACAACTGAAAATAACAGAAAACAGCTCTTAGAACAACAGAAAGCAAGCAGATAACGGCTGTAAACGGTAGAAAACGACCGAATACAACCAAATAGAACAGAAAACAGAGCATAACAACAGAAAGCAGGCAGATAACAGCGCTAAACAATAGAAAACGACTAAATTCAGCCGAATACAACAAGAAAAGAACAGAAAACAGCTAAAAACAACAGAAATCAAGCAGATAACAACTGCAAACGGTACAAAACGACCAAATACAACCGAATAGAACATAAAACGGAGCATAACAACAGAAAGCAGGCAGATAACAGCGCTAAACAACAGAAAACGACAAAACACAGCCGAATACATCCGACAAAGCAGAAAACAGCTCTCAAAACAACAGAAAGCAAGCATATAACGGCTGTAGACGGTAGAAAACGACTGAATACAACCAAATAGAACAGAAAACAGAGCATAACAACAGAAAGAAGGCAGATAAAAGCGCTAAACAATAAAAAACGACTAAATTCAGCCGAATACAACAAGAAAAGAACAGAAAACAGCTAAAAACAACAGAAATCGAGTAGATAACAACTGTAAACGATAGAAAACGACCAAATACAACCGAATAGAGCCAAAACCGACAGAAAGCAAGCAGATAACAGCGCTAAACAATAGAAAACGACTAAATTCAGACGAACACAACAAGAAAAGAACAGAAAACAGCTAAAAACAACAGAAATCAAGCAGATAACAACTGTAAACGATAGAAAACGACCAAATACAGCCGAATAGGGTCAGAACTAACTCAAAACGACAGAAAGCAAGCAGATAACAGCGGGAAACAGCAGAAAACGAATAAACACAGCCGAATACAACCAAAATGAGTAGGAAACAGCTAAAAACAACAGAAAGTAGGCAGATAACAGCTGTAAACGGTAGAAAATGACCAAATACAACCGAATAGAGCCAAATCCGGCTAAAAACGACAGAAAGTAAGCAGATAACAGCGCTAGACAACAGAAAACCACTAAACACAGCGGAATACAACTGAAAATAACAGAAAACAGCTCTTAGAACAACAGAAAGCAAGCAGATAACGGCTGTAAACGGTAGAAAGCGACCGAATACAACCAAATAGAACAGAAAACAGAGCATAACAACAGAAAGCAGGCAGATAACAGCGCTAAACAATAGAAAACGACTAAATTCAGCCGAATACAATAAGAAAAGGGCAGAAAACAGCTAAAAACAACAGAAATCAAGCAGATAACAACTGTAAACGGTACAAAACGACCAAATACAACCGAATAGAGCCAAAACTACCGCAAAACGACAGAAAGCAAGCAGATAACGGCTGTAAACGCTAGAAAGCGACCGAGTACAACCAAATAGAACAGAAAACAGAGCATAACAACAGAAAGCAGGCAGATAACAGCGCTAAACAATAGAAAACGACTAAATTCAGCCGAGTACAACAAGAAAAGAACAGAAAATAGCCAAAAACAAAAAAAGGCAGGCAGATAACTGCTGTAAACGGTAGAAAATGACCAAATACAACCGAATAGAGTCAAATCCAGCTAAAAACGACGGAAAGTAAGCAGATAACAGCGCTAAGCAACAGAAAACGACTAAATACAGCGGAATACAACTGAAAATAACAGAAAGCAGCTCCTGGAACAACAGAAAGCAAGCAGATAACGGCTGTAAACGGTAGAAAACGACCGAATACAACCAAATAGAACAGAAAACAGAGCATAACAACAGAAAGCAGGAAGATAACAGCGCTAAACAATAGAAAATGACTAAATTCAGCCGAATACAACAAGAAAAGAACAGAAAACAGCTAAAAACAACAGAAATCGAGTAGATAACAACTGTAAACGATAGAAAACGACCAAATACAACCGAGTAGAGCCAAAACCGACAGAAAGGAAGCAGATAACAGCGCTAAACAAGAGAAAACGACTAAGCACAGCCGAACACATCCGAAAATAACAGAAAACAGCTTTCAAAGCAACAGAAAGCAAGCAGATAACGGCTGTAAACGGTAGGAAACGGCCGCATACAACTAAATAGAACAGAAAACAGAGCATAACAACAGAAAGCGGGCAGATAACAGCGCTTAACAATAGAAAACGACTAAATTCAGCCGAATACAACAAGAAAAGAACAGAAAATAGCTAAAAACAACAGAAATCAAGCAGATAACAACTGTAAACGATAGAAAACAACCAAATACAACCGAATAGGGTCAGAACTAACTCAAAACGACAGAAAGCAGGCAGATAACAGCGGGAAACAGCAGAAAACGACTAAACACAGCCGAATACAACCAAAATGAGTAGAAAACAGCTACAAACAACAGAAAGCAGGCAGATAACAGCTGTAAACGGTAGAAAATGACCAAATACAACCAAATAGAGCCAAATCCGGCTAAAAACGACAGAAAGTAAGCAGATAACAGCGCTATACAACAGAAAACCACTAAACACAGCGGAATACAACTGAAAATAACAGAAAACAGCTCTTAGAACAACATAAAGCAAGCAGATAACGGCTGTAAACGGTAGAAAACGACCGAATACAACAAAATAGAACAGAAAACAGAGCATAACAACAGAAAGCAGGCAGATAACAGCGCTGAACAGTAGAAAACGACTAAATTCAGCCGAATACAACAAGAAAAGGACAGAAAACAGCTAAAAACAACAGAAATCAAGCAGATAACAACTGTAAACGGTACAAAACGACCAAATACAACCGAATAGAGTCAAAACTAACGCAAAACGACAGAAAGCAAGCAGATAACGGCTGTAAACGCTAGAAAGCGACCGAGTACAACCAAATAGAACAGAAAACAGAGCATAACAACAGAAAGCGGGCAGATAACAGCGCTAAACAATAGAAAACGACTAAATTCAGCCGAATACAAAAAGAAAAGAACAGAAAATAGCTAAAAACAACAAAAAGCAGGCAGATAACAGCTGTAAACGGTAGAAAATGACCAAATACAACCGAATAGAGTCAAATCCAGCTAAAAACGACAGAAAGTAAGCAGATAACAGCGCTAAGCAACAGAAAACGACTAAATACAGCGGAATACAACTGAAAATAACAGAAAACAGCTCCTAGAACAACAGAAAGCAAGCAGATAACGGCTGTAAACGGTAGAAAACGACCGAATACAACCAAATAAAACAGAAAACAGAGCATAACAACAGAAAGCAGGCAGATAACAGCGCTAAACAATAGAAAATGACTAAATTCAGCCGAATACAACAAGAAAAGAACAGAAAACAGCTAAAAACAACAGAAATCAAGCAGATAACAACTGCAAACGATAGAAAACGACCAAATACAACCGAATAGAGCCAAAACCGACAGAAAGCAAGCAGATAACAGCGCTAAACAAGAGAAAACGAATAAGAACAGCCGAATACATCCGAAAATAACAGAAAACAGCTCTCAAAGCAACAGAAAGCAAGCAGATAACGGCTGTAAACGGTAGGAAACGGCCGCATACAACTAAATAGAACAGAAAACAGAGCATAACAACAGAAAGCGGGCAGATAACAGCGCCAAACAATAGAAAACGACTAAATTCAGCCGAATACAACAAGAAAAGAACAGAAAATAGCTAAAAACAACAGAAATCAAGCAGATAACAACTGTAAACGATAGAAAACGACCAAATACAACCGAATAGGGTCAGAACTAACTCAAAACGACAGAAAGCAAGCAGATAACAGCGGGAAACAGCAGAAAACGACTAAACACAGCCGGATACAACCAAAATGAGTAGAAAACAGCTAAAAACAACAGAAAGCAGGCAGCTAACAGCTGTAAACGGTAGAAAATGACCAAATACAACCGAATAGAGCCAAATCCGGCTAAAAACGACAGAAAGTAAGCAGATAACAGCGCTAGACAACAGAAAACCACTAAACACAGCGGAATACAACTGAAAATAACAGAAAACAGCTGTTAGAACAACAGAAAGCAAGCAGATAACGGCTGTAAACGGTAGAAAACGACCGAATACAACCAAATAGAACAGAAAACAGAGCATAACAACAGAAAGCAGGCAGATAACAGCGCTAAACAATAGAAAATGACTAAATTCAGCCGAATACAACAAGAAAAGAACAGAAAACAGCTAAAAACAACAGAAATCAAGCAGATAACAACTGCAAACAGTACAAAACGACCAAATACAACCGAATAGAACATAAAACAGAGCATAACAACAGAAAGCAGGCAGATAACAGCGCTAAACAACAGAAAACGACAAAACACAGCCGAATACATCCGACAAAGCAGAAAACAGCTCTCAAAACAACAGAAAGC